>JASDQU010507345.1:58367-70888 GCA_032191745.1 Picea mariana
ATATATAGATTTTGTGATTATGATTAAGTAGTTTTATGGATTTTTGTATTTATATTATAAAAAATGAATATTAAGTTAAGTTAAATTTGGGTAAAGAAAATAAATTTATAGATATATACTTTAATTTTTGACATATGTTTTTTAATTAATTTTTGTGTGTAAATATAAAAGATGTGGAAAATTTTATGTTAATTAGAGGTGATTTTTTTTTTATAGAGAAAAAAATCATAACTTTTTATTCATAAAAAAGAAAAGAGGTTAAATTACTTTTCATTCATAAAAAATAAAAGAGGTTACATTATTGAGATGTTACAAGAGCATGTCATAAATGTTGGGAGGATGTCCTCCCTACTTCAAATAAGCATGTGCTAATATTACAAATTAGCTAATATTACAAATTAAGGAACATTTCTTTGATGTTTAGATGGAAAATAGTCCTTGATCCTAACTTTTTTGCATTTTTTTTTCTGGCCTCTTGCCACTCTCTTGAAGGAGGTTCCACAATGACTAAAGGTAAACCAATATAGTTCCATCTTAACTTCGGATCTATCATGCACCGATATGAATCAAATCCACTGAGGTGAAAACCTTTTTAGATTGAAAAAAATTGAGAAAACTTTTGTAACCCGAGGGATTTGATCCCTCTTGATGATGCATGATAGGTCAAGAATTAAGATGGAACTATGCTAGTTGTACTTGCTTGCAATTGCTTAGAAAATTAGAACTGACTTTTATAATATATCTCATTATATAAATTCCTTTGGTAATATGTGATCATCATATATTTGTGTCTAATAATATATGTTTATTATATTCATATTCTAACCACATTCATTTTTTTTTCTTTTCTAATCTCGAGTGTTTTGGAGTTATGTTTCTCATATTTCTATTTGCAATTTATTTCATGTTGTTCGATATAAATATGTAATGTAATTCACTCCCACCTTTAACATACTAATAAACAAAGTTACCAACTTAACGAGAACTCCATAGTTCTCATTTTTTTAGAGGTCACATTTAGTCGTTATTTTTACCATTGAATAAAAAAGTGACGCTATCGACACCATTTTTTTTTTGGTGGTTAAAATTGACCCTCAAATCGAAAAGTGATCCTACTAGTAACACCATTTTTTTTCTAAGTCAAAATTACGAGTTAATTGAAACCATGTCCTTGACCATTGGTACCATCGCAGTTAAAAAACTCAAAATGGAGTCCTAAATCATTATTTGAAAAATTATTTATTAATTTTTTTTTTTAAATTTACATTAAAAAATAAATAAATAGAAAAAAAACCTCCACAAACAAGTTAAATAAAACACCTTAAAAAAACATATCCCAATTTTAAAAATATTAAAAAAAGAAAAGTAAAATAAAATTAAAATATAAAAAAAACCTAAAATAAAAAAAAAACACACCCTAAAAAAATTTGAAAATAACTAAAATTCATAATTCAAAATAAATAAATCAAAATTAAAAATAAATTAAAACAACACAACAAAAAAAAAAACTTTTAAAGAAAAGAAGATTGGCGATGATATTCGGTTTTACCAATGCCTCTACAACCTTCATGGGAATGATGAATGAAGTGGTAAGATTGCATCTTTCATCATTTGTGATCATAATGTACTTAAATTGTATCTTTATTTGGTCTGACTAATGCCTCTATAACCTTCATGAGAATGATGAATGAAGTGCTAAGATTGTATCTTTCATCATTTGTGATCATAATATACTTAGATTGTGTATTTATTTTTAACAAGACCAAGAAGGATCACTTGCACCATTTAGACTAACTATTTGCAATATTGCACAAAGATAAAATGTTGGTCAACACAATGAAAAGTAGATTCAAATAGAAGAACTCATTTGGCTTGGATTCTACTTGGACCAAGATAAATTGATCATTGTTAATGCAACAAAAATTTAACCGATTGTCAATAGCCACTAACAAAGAACATCCATGCCCTATAAAATTTTGTAGGAATAGAAAACTACTTGAAATTTAGTAAACACTTTTCCATTTCATGCCCTTAACACGATGACTCACAACCATGTCCATTTTAATTAGAAAGTTATGCATTAGGAATCATTCAAAAAGATCAAGCATTTAGTCATGACTACTTATATCCTTGTATTATATTATATACAATGATCCTCTGAGATCAAATTGGAAGTCACTAAACATGCAATGAGCTGAGATTTGATGTAGCACCAAGGACTTATCATATAATGCTTTGAGACATTTTGAGGGTCTTTTTGATTTCTTCAATGCATGGTTTTGACATGTATGAGCTAATGCACATTGTAAACAATGAACACTATGTGCTCAAACAACGTGCAAACAATGGATAGTTTGTGCTCAAACAATAAATAGTTGTGTACAATAACCATAATTCTCTCTAGTTCCTTGAGGCTTGAATCAAGATCAAGAATGCATGCCACGTGAAGTAGACAAACTATGTGTAGTAGTTGTGATAAAATACCAAAAAGGAACCACCAAATTTTGTATGGATCGTTTTAGCAAAATTGTCATTATGATATCTTGCAAGAAAATGATTTAGCATAGTTGGCCATGCAATTATTCTTATATAGAGTTTGGGTGAAATTTGGTCCTCCATAATCAATCATCTTGGACTGTGACAATATATTTCTCTACTTCTTTTTCATAATTGTTGTGCTTCTTTTTCATAATTGTTGTGGGGATTGTCTTATACCAAACAAATACAAGTATTTCCTTCCATCCACGCACTAATGGACAAATTGAAGTAGCAAATTATGTCGTAGTTCAATCATTATGTATATTCAACCATAAATATATCCAAAGACATCACATGCCAACATTCCATGTCTACAACATAGTTAAGTGCACTTCACTTTTTGAAGCATGCCTCAGATTATTCTTCAATAGGCACTTTACTTTTTGAAGCATGCCTTAGATTATTGTTCAATAATGCATTAGCTATTTTGAGTTCCATATTGGAGGTGACAATAATGAAAAAGGTCATTGCAAAAGGGAAAGCAATAAAGTTCCTTGACTACATTTAAAAGATTCATAATCAAGAAAAAGTTTAATATAAAAATGTTCATTGAGTAAACCAACTTCAAAGAAAAAATGAAGTTCAAGAAGCTTACTATAAAAATATTAATTGAGTAAACCAACTTCAAAGAAAAAATCAAGTTCAAGAAGCTTACTATAAAAATATTAAAAATATTAATTGAGTAAACCAATTTCAAAGAAAAAATCAAGTTCAAAAAGCTTAATATAAAAATGTTAATTGAGTAAACCAATTTCAAAGAAAAAATCAAGTTCAAAAAGATTAATATAAAAATGTTCATTGAGTAAACCAACTTCAAAGAAGATTGAGCTTGTAGTCTTGACAAATACTTTTGTCCCATGAAGAGTTACATTAAAGATATTAATACAATTATGAATCATGATTACTGTAACACTCTGTTTCTTCTGTTCTGTAAATATAACTATATTGGCCAGGAATTATGGCAAACTCGAAGGTGTGAATGTTTGATCTTATGGACTTCTGTATAAAAGGTCAATGAATGTAAATTATGTTATGAATATGTGTTGCATGACTGCTGGGAAGGGGATGTGCTAAAAGAGACCACGATGGATAATGAAGAGGTGGTGGAAGGGACCCAGAACGGTTGCGTTAACATCCACCGAACCAGTACCATACTGGTCTTTACTTGCTTAAGACCAAAACAACTCTCTGACCCATGAATGAATTTCCGTCAGGATGGTAGGTGGGGAGGCTCCTCAAGAGTTAATGAGGGGATGGGGCAGACCACCCATCCGTAAAATCTCTCAGACCTGACCACGGACAAAAAAATGCGCGCCACATGCAATCTTGCAGAGGGATGCAAGAAAGGAAGCGTGGGGGGGTGGGCAGAGAGAGACAACGAAGATCGCAGAGAAGAACCTAAGCTCTTGAATCAGATGGAGTTCTGAACACAGGAGAAGGAGAGTAACCTTCGTCCTCGTCTATTTTTCTATATAGGGAGAAGGAGAGTATCCTTCGTCCCTAACTTCTGTTGAGCTGGAAGTGAGAGATTGAATCTCAGAGCATCGTGGTCTAAGCTCGGGGGTGGCTAGTGATAAATCCATTGGGAGTGACTAAGCCTATGGTTGGGTGGAAATGAGCACCCCTCTCAGCAGTCGCATCACGCCTTATGGTTTTGATAAGTGTTTTATGCCTTGTATTTTGAATTGAATATCATGGATACATGCTCATGTTTATACGCCCATAAATGGTTTCTATATGCTATGATTTCTTGGTGTTTTAGATTGGAAATAATGAATGCATATGTATACTTATATGCCACAGTTGTTTTCTGTATAAAATGAGTAAGTCCGGAACATGAGTCCGTTCCACTAAGAATCGTCCCATTTGCCTGATTCTCGTGATGTTCTGGTTTAATCCCTCGAAAGCACCTTCCCCAGGGAATTGCATCATGTCTCAGAGTCGGAGTAAGCTCCTTGGTATGACTATTGCTACGACAAACCCACGAGGTTACTCTACCTTGGTGTCATAACTCATAACTCGGAGAGTTAGGAAGGCACTTCATTTAGGGAAGTAGCCGAGGGACTTTGAAGAGTACCCGAGCCCTTATCCAGAAACCCGGCTAAGATTAGGGATAATTTCCCAAGAACCATCTGAAGGTTCATATGACCTGGGTCTGGGAACCCTGTGCAAGAAGGAGTTAGCTCTCGAAGGTTTCAGAACCGTGAAAGCTTGAAGCTCTGAGAAGTTGAATTTTGTTGTCTGAGTTTAGAAAGGATAGCGATTCAAATTATCGAAAGGGAGTATCCTTTCATTTGGTAGACAAACGAACGAGATCCTTTCGGAAGTATCCCAGGTCTGTCAGGACCAATGGATCTAGAGAGGAGCGCAGACATTAACGTCTCTACCCCTTCAGTATTCGTAAGTAGCGATGGAACCGGGACCATAGATCCCAAGATCCATCGGGAGCTACCTTGACCGTCGATCTTAACCCTTGTGTAGGCGGGAGAGTGGACTCGTCAAAGTCCTGAAAGTCCTGAAGTAATCGAAACCGTCCACCGACAGAGGACACGTGGTGAAGGACCAACGTTTCACTGACTCGCTGCTAAAGGAAGTCAAAGGGTAGAGTTTTGTGAACTCGCGAGACCCGAACTCACGATTTGATCTAAACCATCAGATCATAGGAGAGCCATGACCGTTGATCTGGGCGAGGGGATATCGGGAGTTTGGGGATCGGGCTTTCGAAAGATAGACGTTGGGTTGTGTTCCAACTTCGCGAAACACGAAGTCCCGATGAGTTCAGAGAATAAGCCCCGGGTCGTGGCGATCGATCGTATGGGTGGAAGATTAAGGGAAGAGCTAATGGAGATTGGGATTTTGGGGAAGCAGGAGTCAAGATTGATTCGCATGCAGAAGTCCCAAAGTCCCGAAATGTGAAACGCCTTATAGGCGACTGGGCACAACCTCAGTCACATTAAAGGGGGAGCTAGGGAACGTTAGTCCCTTTCAGAGCTTGGGAGTTGGAGGAGTCGGGGCACCTTGCATCGAAAGTCCCGAAGTCGCGAAATGTGACGCGCCGTTTAGGTTAAGCCCGTGGTCATGGGAATGGTCACGTGAGCGGAGGGAGCTAACAGTTGTTAGGCCCCTTTTGAAACTCAGAGTTGGGGAGTCAGGGGTGGCCCCATACGTCGAAGTCCCGACATGCGAAGTCTCGAAACACTTTCGTGTAGATGCGTGGTCGTAGCCCGCGGTCGCGTGGAGGTGAAGCTTGCGTTTGGTGCTTAGTCACATAGGCGGAGTTTCATAAAGAGGACCTGTGGATTTGTTTAAATAGAGGTCCCAACAGGGAATCGAAGAGTCGCTCCATCTCAACAGGGTTAAGAACGATCCTTAACCAGAAGGTCGGAGTGACCCCTGTCCTTCCAAAATTAGGAACCATGAATGGAGTTTCTGTCCTTTAAAAAAATCAAAAGAAATTTTTTTGCCCCGTCATGGGTGTGTTACAATGACAAATACTCTTGTCCCATGAACTAAGAGTTACATCGAAGATATTAATACAATTATGAATCATGATGTAATGAGCCTCAAATGATGAAAAGAGGAAGCATACTTTTTTAATTAAATCATTTTTCTCATATTATAATCTAGGAATCATACTTTTTTAATTAAATCATTTTCTCATGAAACTATAATCTACTTATATTAAGTCACTTTTTATTATATTAAGTCACTTTTTATTATATGAACTTATATTTGGTAAAAAAAAAAAAAAAAAAAGTTTTCCACTTTAAAAACAAACAAGGACATAAATCATAAATCTGGTCAAAACATCATCAATCCTATGGATTTTAATCACATTTCCATTAGTCTGCTTGTGTGCCATGCAAAGACCAATATAACCAGTAAATGTGAATAAATGAAGCTGCAATTGTGAGAATTGTATTGAGAAAACAGTACTTGGATGCTTAAAGGGGAGGGACCAGTACTTTGGCTACAAAGGATAAAGTGTATTCCATGCTTCCTAGTGCACATTTTCAGAATGGAATTTAATGGAAATTCTGGCATGGTGGCAAAATTTTCAACTCGAATCGAATTCGGTAAGGTGACATCTGTAGGACATAAAGCGCTTTCGGGACCTCCACCTTCCACAAACAGAATCATTCATCCCTACAAAAAGCTAAAGTTAGTAAAGCACAGAGGGCAGATCAGACAGTTCTGCCTGGTTCCCACCCAAAAGAAGCTTTGTTGTCACAGTGCTAGCTGCTGCAGTTGGGAAACACACATCTAGCTCTGAATCTTCAAAGCAATTCAATTCATCTGTGAAACTTTTGGGCTCTGCAATGTTTAGAAGAAAACGTTAGTCCGAGCGTTTGATGAGATGGAGGGGAGGTTAGCTCTCAGTATTACCCGCAACAGAGAGGATCGAGAAGATGGGTCTGGCCAACCGTATGAAGTAGAAGAGTTCGATCCTCAGATAGAAATCACAGAAACTCCGCATTCATTCATACTAACTGTTCATCTCCCAGGTACAAAAAAAAAAACTTCTTACTCTTCTGCTCTTAATAAAAATGGAGCGCATTTGATTTTTTTGCTGAAATGGTTGTGTTGTTATGAAGGATTCAAGAGAGACAATGTAAGAGTGGAGATCGATAACACGGGGACTCTGATATTAAGTGGGCAAAGACGGTTTCAGGAAATGGGATTGGTGAGATGGACATGGCAGAAAAGGGAACGCGGCCGAAGGTTTAGAAAGTCTTTGATAATCCCCGATTACATTAACTTGGACGCCATAGCCGGCAGGTTTGAACGTGGGGCATTGTACATCTTTATGCCCAAATTAAGACCCGGGGAGCTCAGAAGGATCGGCATTTTGGGACAGACTGAGGAGACTAAGCCACAAGAAGAACAAGAACCAGTTCCTGCGGATGATGAACAGCCTGAGCGTGCAATTCGTATTGAGGACATCACTAACGAACCAGAGGAACCTCCATCGCTGGATCCACCTCCCGTCCGAGTAATCAGCATTCCAGAGGTGATTGAACCGTCCAGCGATGAAAGCGATAGCCCGGCAAGTGAAGCTGTTGAAGCTCCGAAGGAAGAACCTGAAATGGTTGTTCCTGACGAGATGCCTGAAGAGGAAGTTAAAGAACCTGAACCGCCCGAGGAGCCGGCTCCAAGCAGCCCTGAACCTCCTGTTGAAGAAACAGTGGAAGCCCCGCCCGTTGAAGAAATTGAAAAGCCCGAGGAGCCGGCTCCAAGCAGTCCTGAACCTCCTGTTGAAGAAACAGTGGAAGCCCCGCCGGTAGAAGAAATTGAAACGCCCGAGGAGCCGACTCCAAGCAGTCCTGAACCTCCTGTTGAAGAAACGGTCGAAGCCCCGCCCGTTGAAGAAATTGAAACGCCCGAGGAGTCGACTCCAAGCAGTCCTGAACCTCCTGTTGAAGAAACAGTGGAAGCCCTGCCGGCTGAAGAAATTGAAACGCCCGAGGAGCCAACTCCAAGCAGTCCTAAACCTCCCGTTGAAGAAACAGTGGAAGCCCCGCCTGTTGAAGAAATTGAAATGCCCGAGGAGCCGACTCCAAGCAGTCCTGAACCTCCCGTTGAAGAAACAGTGGAAGCCCCGCCTATTGAAGAAATTGAAAAGCCTGAGGAGCCGGCTCCAAGGAGTCCTGAACCTCCTGTTGAAGAAACAGTGGAAGCCCCGCCTGTTGAAGAAATTGAAAAGCTTGAGGAGCCGGGTCCGGTGCAACCAACCTCCGCTCGTCCTCCATCTCCTCCTCCGGCCAAGGATGAACCGATGGATCCTCCTCCTCCTCCTGAGGAAGAGGAAAAGGAAGAGAAAAACAAGGAAGGCGGCGAGGGCGATGATAGTGTTGATTCGAGTCGGTCACCATTCTCTACGCAGATCTTGGTACCGGCGGCTCTGAGCGCGTGCGCTTGTCTTGTTGCATTTGTTTTTCATGAAGTAAAGTGCTGTAATCGTTAATGGAGATTAACCACATTTATAAAGCGTCTGTAGAATATTTGTTCAGGTTTCGAGTTCTACCTCGGCTCTCCTTGTTCTTGCAATGGCGAACTTCAAATCTTTATTGGGTAAAGTTTTTTTGTTGTTATTATTTTAATGTAATAACAATAATTTAACTTAATATAATTTACTTCCAATATTCTTAACTAGCATACTCTTAATCTTAAAGGGCTAGCATATTCTTAAAGGAAGGGAAAGGGAATACAAGGTGAATATGTTGTGAAAGGAAAGTATATTTTTTTTGTATTTGTGACATTATCTAATTATATTTTACAAAACATTAATGAATTTTTTCATTTTTATGTTTCTTTTTACCTCTAGTTATTTTAAATTAGGTAGAAACATTACAATAGAACCATTATGTTATAAGTTGCTTATGCACGTGTAACTTGCAATTTTATAATAAAGCCATTAATTATGAAGTTATGTTTTAATTTTTAAGATGTTATTGGTTGCACATTTTGCTATCTTGTATAGAATAATGTTCAAAACATAAAAGAAGAGATATTGTTGGTCCCTCTAACTTGTAATATAGAATGATAATTGGGGGAAGGGGATGATGCTACAAAAAATTCTTTGTACAAGCGATAAAAAATTTAGATTTGGGTTGGTCCTGAAATTTCATATTATTCTGTTTAGAGAATCTTTGCCCATTAGTTTTTTTATGACCACGATTACAAATGTGTCCATAAGGTAATGCACTAGTATAAAAGTTAGGATATGATTCTCTACAAGTAGTATATATGTATTTATGTTGGACAAGGCATCGATCCATTTGCAAAAAATCTAGGTAGCATGTATATGGCCATGGTGTTCAAAAATATGTGTTGGGAAAACCATAAGAGATATCATTTATTTGTTTTTCTTTGCAATCTTTCTATGTCTCATTTATTCCCAAGATTTATCATTTTGTTTTGTTTATGATGTGGGTTCTATACCGGTGATTGGGTTAGTGGCTTTGAAGGTGACGATGCCATTTTTCAATTTATCTCTTCTTGTCTTGTTCCAATATTGCTTTCAAGAAGATTGGACAATGAAAAAAATGTATTAAGTATATGACATTGAAGAAACAAAATGAAAATATTAAAGTTTAAATATGAATTTTTAATTTTCACAAGGAAACACAATGCTTATAGTGCTAAAACCAAGGAATATGAGCATTCATGGTCCATATCAACCCATACACAACAAAGAAAATCATTAAAACCTAAACTTACCTATGCATTTGTTGATGGGTCACATTGTGAAATTTTTGGCTCCAAGAAGAGAAAAGGCTTGAGTATGATAAACAAACAACTCTAGGTTGTTATTGCCAAACAAAATTTGGCATAGGTATAACACCTTTGTAAAAACAATTGCAAAGAGCTTGGTACACTAATCATTTTTTGGGTTCGTACTACCTGACACAACAAAGCTTAAACATGGAGATAATCTCATTATAATGCTAGTGCAAACCAATGAAGAAGCAAAAGGAGAAGGCACTTGTGCCATCACTCCATCCGCAATAAGGATTGACATTAGAGCAAGGTTCAAAGGGTATAAGTAGTCTAGTTTTATACATAGACATAGGCTAAAATTTGTTGATTGTAGAGTATAAGCATGCTCATATTTCATCCCTAGATATGATGTAGAGTTTCAAGGCATGTGAAACCATTAGAGGTAAAGGACTACTAGTTCGATGATGAAAAATTGGATAGTCCTACTCACTTAAAAAATCTAAAACCTTACAAAAATCTTTCTATCTTGTTGAAATCCTAGTAATTTTACAATTATGAGCATAAGTTTCACAACACAAACCACTAAAAGTTAGCTCTATCAAACCATGTAAGCAAAGCAACACTCAGACGAAAAGATCATGTGGAAATAGTTTACAATTCTCATGTTTATAGTATCAATGCATTGAATTTACAAGGTGCATAGGTAGAAAGGTGCAACATGGTCATGAACATTTGTTTTATGCAAGGTGCATAGGTAGAAAGGTGCAACATGGTCATGTGTTGGTATTATGGTAGCCGCAGGAGGTATTTACCTCCACATGTAAACTCGACGAGAATAGAATATTCCGGGAAGCAAGAAGAAACCCTAATTAATTGGTTAATAACCTTAGAAGACAAGTCAGCTCAAGAGAATGACTTGTATTAGGTTATTGGCCTCCAAGAGAAGAAGTCGACTAAATGAAATGTTATATACTAAAGAATTAGTACCCATAATGAGAAGTCGGCCCAGGCAGTCTGCCAGAAATAGTATAAATACAGGAGGCTAGTCTTCATTCTGGCCAGTATTCTCAGAACTGCAGAAGCAACACTTGTGCACACTGCAATTGGCCAGTTTATGCGCAAGTTTGGAGGAGAGATGTTGTTGCAGATGCTGCAACTAGCATATTTCGGTTTTGGCTTGTACTCTCTCTTGGTTACGCTTTGGACTCTCTGATCAACTCTTGTTACTCTTGCTTGGTGCGCTATCCTTGGAGAAAGGTGCGCCACCTTTGTTTGGCTATCCATTCTAGGGTTTGCTTCCGAAATGATTCTCTGTCAAGGTTAAGGTGCTCGGGGTGGCTTCGGCCTATGGTTGGGTGACAATATTGTTATATTGTCTATGGTTAAATGAGAACATCCATCATATTCTAACAGGTTATGGGCCCACACTATCTTCGGACAGTCTAACCACTGGAAGATAGATTGGGAGGATTTGCTCAGTTGCAGTTGTAGTTGCAACTAGTTTTTGTTGCAGCAACGAAACCCGAACCCTCTCGTTGAGGCACCTTAAGTGAAGGGATTGACCTAATTTCCGGATAGACTAGTGCGCCCTAGCCTAGCACATCTCCTGGTACTCTCAACAAGCTAAGACATCAAGTTTGAGTTTTTGGTCAAATCTAGGGTTGACCAAGTCAAAGAAGCCATGACTTACTCTATGAAGTCAAAAAACAAGTTAGAAGGGGCTTATAACTTCAGAGCATGGAAGAAAAGGATTGATCTCATCCTTGCCAAGAATAAAGTGTTGGATATTGTGAAAGGAAAGATTGTGGAACCAGAGTTTGAAGAAGGAAAAGAGAAGGAACCGCAAAACGTTGCAGCTATGGAGAAGTTCAAAGACAATGACATCAATGCCATGAGTATCATAGTGGATTCTATAAACGACCACTTGATACCCTACATCTCTCATCTTAATTCGTCTAAGAAGATGTACGATGCCCTAACAAACCTCTTCTCAGTCAAAAACATTGGACAAGTAATGAGTCTGAAGAATGAGCTCCGTGACATGAAGATGAATGATGATGACAACATAACATCATACTTTGTGAGAATCTCTCAGTTAAGAGATCAACTACAAGCTATTGAATAAATCTTTTCAAAGAAGGAACTGTTAAGTATAGTACTCAACGGTCTTCCCAAGACATGGGATGCATTTGCCGCAAGCATGAACACAAGGAAGGAGTATCCTACATTTGAAGAACTTTGGACTTCTTGTGCACAACAAGAATCAAGGATTAGTGCAAAAGAGAAACCTCAAAAGAAATACGATGATGAAGCCTTCATAGCAAGATTCAAGAACTTGAGGAACAAAATGAAGTTTGGCTCAAGGAAGAAGCCAAATAAAAAGAAAGATATGTCATAAATACAATGCTTCAATTGTCGAAAATATGGTCACTACAAGAATCATTGTCCCGAGTTAAAGAAAATGAAGGAAACACACAAAGCATCAATTGTCGAAGAAAGGGAACCCTCAAAGAAATCCAAGCAGGACGAAACGAACTTCTTCTTATAAGACAAGGTAACAATACTCTTCATATTTCTTATACATACAATGTTTTCTGTACATATCTTGCATATCTATTTCCTAGAAGATAATATGTTCCAAGAGAAACTATACCTATGGAAGAACAACAAGATAAGGATTGCTATCACTATGACTACAAGTCAGACAATACACATGAAAGGATGAAGTACATCAACAACCCCTGGTAACAATTCATGTGGAA
>JASDQU010507345.1:82999-96142 GCA_032191745.1 Picea mariana
TAGATAAGCAGATATTTTAGTAAAGCCTCTGTCCAAGATGAAAGAGTTTGTGTACTCAAGCTAGAGCTTGTGGAGATGACTCCCTTATTGAAAAAGGGAAGAGATGACTCCCAGGTTGGGAGGGAGCACTGACATGTTATTGATTTATGGACAATCATTTTTCAGTTCGAAAAATGGTCCAGGATGAGCAGTTCCTTTCTAGCTCGGAAAGTGTTTTGAGATTTCTGATGGACATGCATTTTCCAGTTCAGAAAATGGTCTAGATCGAACGATCATTTTCGTAATGAAAATGGTTCGATGGATAACTGATGTACCATAGACAACGATTCCCCTTGTGCCCAGTGTGGGGGCATGGTCTAGGATAGTCTCTCTTCTTGACGGTCACTCTTAGTAGTGGTCAAGAAGACTGGTCCACCTCCCCGGACAATCATTCTTTCGAAGCTCACAATTGTGAGAAGTTTCGAAGAATGGTTCGATTTGGAGGTTGGTGCAGGACAATCATTTCCTAAGGAAATGGTCCAGACAGTCATTCCCTAGGGAAGATTCATTCTCTCTAGGTTGCACTTTTTTTAGTGTCGGAGGAATGACCTAGATAGGTGAATGGTCTAGGTTCAACAATCAGGGACAGGCATTCCCTAGGGCAGACTCATTCTCTCCAGGTTACACTTTGTTTAGTGCCGGAGGAATGGCCCAGATAGGTGAATGGTCCAGGCTAAAAAATTGGGACAATTATTCTTCCTTTCTTGAGAAGAATAGTCCAAATAGCTCATCGCTGATGTTTTAGCTTCTGAGGGCATATGCTCTTTCAGATCTCACAGATGTGAGTGGAATAATGGCCCAGATGATTCAGGTTATATCATAACAATGTTTTTCTGTGCAGGTTGATATCTGATGATATGATTGTTATGGAGACTATATGTCTCTGGACAGTAGATGTATGTTACTGTGGTGGATGTGTTCCACTGATTGTGACTATATGTCATTGATCAAGTATCTGTGTGCTAGTTGGTGTGGTAGTGTACCATTGGATTGTAGTTGTGTACTACTATGGATAAACACATTTGTGTTCTATTGAATGACATTGTTTTGATTGCCTTGAAGACTATCAGTAGTGTTGGAAATGATTATCAGCTAGATAAATGATCAATGGACAAAGATTCCCCACACATGAATGGTTTCGAGAGATGATGCAGTTGATGACATTGATAGTGATGATGGTGCTCACAACTATGTTGATGCTTCCGGGTGAATGGTATGTTTGTGCTCAAGACTATTACCTTCAATACCTCTCTAGCTAGGAGGGAGTGTTGATATTATGGTAGTTGGTGGAGGTATTTACCTCCACATGTAAACCTGATGAGAATAGAATATTTCAGGGAGCAAGAAGAAACCCTAATTAATTGGTTAATAACCCTAGAAGATAAGTTGGCTCAAGAGAATGACTTGTATTAGGTTATTAGCCTCCAAGAGAAGAAGTCGACTAAAGGAAATGTTATATACTAAAGAATTAGTACCCAGAATGAGAAGCCGGCCCAGACAGTCTGCCAGAAATAGTATAAATACAGGAGGCCAGTCTTCATTCTGGCTAGTATTCTCAAAACTACAGAAGCAACACTTGTGCACACTGCAATTGGCCAGTTTGTGCGCAAGTTTGGAGGAGAGTTGTTGTTGCAGCTGCTGCAACTAGCAGATTTTGGTTTTGGCTTGGACTCTCTCTTGGTTATGGTTTGGAATCTCTGATCAGCTCTTGTTACTCTTTCTTGGTGCGCTATGTTTGGCTATCCAGTCTAGGGTTTGCTTCCAGAATGATTCTCTGTCAAGGTTAAGGTGCTCGAGGGTAGCTTCGGCCTATGGTTGGGTGAAAATATTGCTATATTGTCTATGGTTAAACGAGCACATCCATCATATTCTAACATCATGGACATTTGTTTTATGCAATTAACACGAGGGAAAAGGGTAAGGTTGACACACACCCCAATATGATCCATTTTGACACAATAGTAGCTAAAGGTAGAGGCTAGTGGGAGAGAGGAACAATTTTTTAAATCTATGTGGGAGAATGTCACTATCATGAGTATTTTGTAGGCATGATGGAGAGGATGTTATTACATGTCAAGACACATCAAGCAACATACTCAAGTTCTTTTGTAACGTTCTTCTAGTAATATAACAAAGGTTTCGTGTTCAAACCTAACTAAGAATAATATCATTTTCAAGTCCTGTGAGATGCACTAAGTACTCTAAATATTTTGTTTCCCCCATTTTTATAATTCCCAAGACAATTGATATGAGCATAGACCCTTGCATAGGTCATTCTGTGGATGACCATTGCAAAATAAGACACATTCCTTTCCACAACAATGTCATCCTTGTGATACATATCTTCCTAAACCATTGGTTGCTGTAAAATGCTTCAACCCATTATTAGAACAAGTGGTGCATAGAAATATAATGGCCTCACAAAATATCTACAAATTTATGTGGGGATTGTTATAATCTCCACCAATTCCTTGCAAGAAATATCGATCTCCCTTATAACAATTATCCGGGGATATATGCTCTAATTCATTAAGAGTGTCTCAATCATCATAAGGTGGCAATAAAATTCCATGCGTGATGGTAATAATAACAAAGAAGGCATGATTTGCATCATGAGATTGACCCAACTTTGAGTATTTGAGTTGAAAACCAATATGCCATAAAGAAATTCCATGATACATGTATACATGTTATTAGTACTATAATATATCTACCATTCATTCAATTCGCTAATTCAATTTCATTAAATTAATAATTCCATTACATACATACACAATCTTGTATATCCTATCCAATTGAACACACAACCAAACATAAGTTAAGAGCTTTATATTTAATCAATCTACATCTCTTTTTAACTTTATTTTTAATCAATCTACATCTCTTTTTATGGTATTTTTTTTTCTTCCTTATAACCAAGTACGATCATTTCCAGAGATTCATTGTCAATAGGTGCTAACTAGGATAACTTACCAATAACTAAGTTATGAACACCTTATAATGAGGAGATCAAGAGAATTGAGCCCGTGACCTACCCAACTACAACTATGTTGCACATATGTTTTCATTGATGTCAAAGTGGTCATGGACATGGTCAGTTATAGCGCAATGACAAACAAGGATGAAAAGAGAAGTGCACACAATAATAAAAAGTATGATATTATTGAAGCATCAATAATAGTGGTACATGAGGCAAGACCACTCGGGCCTTCATTAGAACCAACCAACACAACTTTTGTTTTTTCACCGCCATCAGGGGACCCTAACTTTGTAGACATCATTGACCCTGAACAGGTGAATACTCTATTTGGTAGTTCAACCAATATAATTGTTTCCCAAGTTGAAATAGAAACTTTGGCACCAATAGTCTCAACCAGCTCGAGTAAAGTCCCAAACATCCAAGCAGTAGAAAGACATTCCCATCGAAGGGATACCTTTCCTATAAAATAACGTTGGGATATCTTGTTATCTTCAAGGATAAAACCATTTAGGTACTCTCTCTTTGGAAACCAAACCAGTATGGATGATCAGGAGGATCAAAACCATGTAAGACACGGGGAGGGAGAAGAAGTTGGAAAATGAACCGAAACCACCTTCAGGTTTCCAATTTTGGACACCACACAAAATGTCAATATGAAGAACATTCCACTCTCGACACTGCCCACCTTTTACGGTAAAAGCAGTGAAGACCTCGATACCTTCCTATTTTATTTTGACATCTTGTGTAGGAGCTACAATTACTCACAAGATGTCCATAAACTAAAAAATTTTCTTGCCACCCTCAAGGATTCTGCTATAATATGGTTCATGGGGTTGGGAGAATCCAATATTAGGTCTTGGGAAGACATGAAAGATATATTTCTTAAAAAATACCAAGACTACTGCAAGTCCAAGGATTCTCGTAATGACATTTTCAAAATTCAACAGTTAGAGGACGAGAATCTCAAGGATTACATGGAACGATTTGCTTATATCTCATAGAAATCGAAGTACCATGACCTTCCAGATGATGCAATCAGGGCTCTTTTTCTTAAAAGTATTTCGGAAGAATACCTAGAGACGCTTAACCTGATGGCATCAGGTGACATCTTCCATAAACCATTTGATGAAATATGTGAAATGTGTAGGAATTACTAGAGGAGTAGAGTCAAAATAGGGAAGAGTGTTCGGGATCCTTATAGTAGAAACCTAAAAGCAGTCAGTTCATGTGGTATCACAAGGGTAGAGATAGGGAACCTCTTAGAGAAATTTACAACAAATATCTTAAGTATAATAGGTTCCCAGTTGGACACCCTAAATATTAAAAAGAAACAGAAGGAGGAGAATGCAACAATGAACATATTTTTCCCAAGATGCAGGAGGAAGCATTCCTCATGGGAATGCCCATTAGATAATATTTCAGTTTGTGGCTTCTACACTGAAAACCACCCAACCGAAAAGTTTCCATCACTGCCCGGTTTGTTATCCATCTACATAAGTGGGGATCATGGGGAGTCCTCTTATGCACCTAGGAGGCCATGGCAGCCTAGGAGTTAGCCTACATATCCAAATCTACAGCCTCAAGTCCACCTTATTATCAACAACCACAACAGTGGAACTGACTGAATTGGCAGAACTGGTCTACACATTATCACCGTCCTTGGCTACAAGGATGGAGAGGAGGGCATAACCAAGGAAACCCTCAAGCTCCACCTGTCCCTATGCCCACTCATCCTTACCCCCAATTTCCACCAAACATTCTGCAACTTTTTCCAGGTTTTCTTCCCCCACCTTTACCTCCTATTCCACAACAACCGTAGCAATACAAGAATGCAAGCTCCCCAAGATCGACATTATTACCAACACAACCAGTTCCCAACCCCAATAACAAACCCACTCAACCTCTTCACAATGTTGAGATGCAAGCCTTTTCGACATATATTATTTATCCTGTTCCATTGCAGGAGATTCAACTAAGGCCGGGAAAAGTTCTGGATAGGCAGAGGCCTTCAGTAGTCATCCGGGAAGAAGAAGAAGAGGAAACCCCCAAAAAAACCATGGATGACACTAAGTGGGAAGATGTTATCATCGCTAAAGATCATGAACCCAATCTTCCCCAAAATGAACCTTCACAAATTACAAAGGCCCCTCCTTATCTAGAAAGATTAGTGATTGAGAAACCTACCACTCAACCAGAATTTGACATTTTGAATGAATTGAAGAATATCTATGTCAAAATTCCCTTTCTACAAGCTATAAAGGATATTCCAATTTACAGTAAGGTGGTCAAACAATTGTGTATTAAGAATCCAGGAAGGAAGTAGAAGGATCCTCCAACCGTACATTTGATAGGAGAACTCTCTAAGTACATATTAGAGCATCCCAGGGTCACAAAATATGGGAACCCAGGGAACCTCGTAGTAACCAAGGTTGCAAAATATGGGAACCCATGGAACCTCGTAGTAACCATAACCATTAATCAGGTGCCCATCAGAAACACTCTCATAGACCTAGGAGAAACCATCAATGTTATGATCGTTACTACTTTGGAGGAACTACAGTTAAAACCTCTTCTTAGACCTACCCCAACTATTTTGGAATTAGCAAATAAGACAAAGGTTATACCTGAAGGAATCTTGGATGATATCATAGTTATATTAGCCTATTATCCCTTGACCAAGTTTTGAGGATCCTTGGTCAGGTTTGACCTATTTTGGGACTTCAACAGGCTGTCGAAGGTGGAGTGCAAGTCGAAGCGGAGATCACGGGATCTCAGCCCCTTTTTAGGGATTTTTGAGTTTTGGGCTTATGTAACGAGTATGGGGATGTCGGCCCATGGGTTTACCCATGTTTAGGCCCATTTTGTAATGTATAAATAGATGTCTAGGCGATGTAAGAAGAGACACACAAGATGATATAGACATTTGTGTGATAATGTGCTAAGTGCAAGTGATAGTGTACATGCTTTGTGCATACTGTGTGAATCTTGCAAGGCTAAGTGCAAGTGACTGTAAGAGATTTTGTAAAGGTTTTGTGTTGTAACCTAGCTCGAGGAAGGAGGATCTGACTGAGTGTGCGCAGATCTCCTGTCCTATGCAGAGTAGGATCTTGTGGCTCTGTGCATGTAGACGATTGATTAAAGATAATAAAGAGAAGAAGAGTTGGTGGACGTAGCCCCAGGCTGGGGGTGAACCATGTATATCCTGTGTTATGGTTGCTTTGTACATTGTGATTATTTTATTGTTCATATGGTTAATGCTTAATATAGTAATGTATGCTTATATGGGCATGATATGATAGCTTAGTGCATAGTGATATGAATGAATGTTAGATATGATCTACCCCTCCATGCTAGGTGCTTAAATGCGTTATATCTAGTTGAATACTGCGCTGCTATGTAATTAGGGTTTTGTTTGCGAAGTAAGTACATGCTAGATACTAATGAAGGATAATTGTTAAGTGCTTTGTTAGAGTATTGTAATCATAGATCTGTGTCCCAGATAAGGTTGCAAACACCGGAGTCCTACAACCACCCCTTCCTATACCTCGGGTGAGACTTCATCTGCTTCGTAGGTGTTGCCGAAAGGGCCGGTAGTTAGGGTTTTGTTGGTGCGTTGTTGAAGCATTAAACCCTAGGTCTACCCCTGTGCCAACATAACCTCATGGGAATACCCAGTAGACTTTCTTGTCATTCATTCAAAGGATCCTACCAAAGGGCATCTTGATATTTTGGGAAGACCTTGGTTGGCCACAACCAATGCATTTATCGGCTATAGAGAGGGTGAAATGATCATCTCAAATGAACTTTCTATATAGAAGCTCACCATATACCCACCGGCTAAACCTATCATTTAAAATCTATGGTGGCTTGAATTTCCATACGAGAATGAGGACTGGGAAGAACCTGTGTTGCCAAGTGATCATTCCTGGGCACTTCAGGAACAAACAACATAAAATGTGCTAAACCAGTTTATTTATGATATCACGTGTGTTGATCTTCCATAGTCTTTTCCCCAATTTGAGTACATGTTTGGGGAAGAATTTCAGGAGCAGTTGGACCCATCGATTTTGTCTTCGACATCTTTTATCTTTGAGATAGACGAGTCTGCCACATCTTATACTATGCCCTATGAGATTATTCCAGGGAAATTTCTACATATAAATTCCGGACTAGATGCAGACCAACAAAAGCAGTTAGTAAATGTCCTTAAAAAACAATCAGGGGAATTCGCTTGGGAATACACTGATATGAAGGGTATACACCCTGACTCTTGCATTCATCACATATATACCCAGGGAGAAGTAACAACTGTTAGGCAACCCCAAAGAAGGATGAACCCGACACTCAAAGATATAGTAAAAGATACAAAAGTTATTGAATGTCGGATTTATTTATCCCATCTCTGACAGTAAATGGGTATCCCCACTTGTACTGGTTCCAAAGAAAGTAACCAGGAAATGGAGAATTCATGTTGATTTCCGGGAGCTTAATAAGGCCACTCTAAAGGATTATTTTCCTCTCCCTTTTATTGACCAAGTCTTGGATACCCCGTCAGGAAAGAAATACTTCTCCTTTTTAGATGGATATAGTTGGTACAACCAAATTCTCATAGCACCCGAGGATCATGAAAACACTACCTTCACTTGTCCTTGGGGCACCTATGCCTATAGGGTCTTACCATTTGGGTTGTGTAATGCTCCTTCCACATTTCAACCAGCAGTACTAGGGATATTTGTTGATCTTATTCATGATTGTGTGGAGGTATACATGGATAAGATCACATTTCATCTGAAGGGATTAAAGTTGATCTTGCTAAGATTGAGATAATTGTCAAACTTCCACCCCACAAGACTCAAAAACAGGTGAGAAGCTTTTTTGGACATACCAGATACTACCGACGATTTATTGAAAATTTCACAAAGATTGATGCACCCATGTTTGGATTGTTAATAAAATATGTTGATTTTCTTTGGACTGATCAGTGTCAAACTACCTTTGAAACTTTGAAAGCTAAGTTATCTGTGGCACCAATTATTAGGGGACCCAATTGGGCCCTTCCATTTCACATATCCACTTATGCCTCCGATACTACAATAGGAGGAGTATTAGGGCAGAAACAATACCATCAATCCTATGCCATTTATTTTGTGAGTAAAAAATTGTCCCCTGTCAAGTTAAACTATACAGTTACCGAAAAGGAATTCTTGGCAGTGGTCCATGCCATCAATAAGTTTTGCCACTACATCACAAGTTACAAATTATTTGTACATACAGATCACTCTGCCATTATATTTCTTATGAATAAGCCCATTAGCAATGGTCGAGTGACTAGGTGGCTCCTATTATTGCAAGAGTTCAATATCACCGTCCTTGACCAACCTCGAAAGGAGAATCTGATAGCTGATTTTATTTCATGCATAAAACATGAGGGTGATGATATTCCCATTGATGATAGTTTCCCAGATGAGCACCTTTTTTCCCTCTCTGTAAATACCCCTTGGTTTGCAGATATGGAAAATTATTTGGCTACTAGGAAGTTACTATCTCAGTTGTCACCTCATGAAAAACGTAGAATTATCATGCAAAGTGCTAACTACTCTTGGGTTGGCCATGACCTTTTTCGTACTGGTCCAGACTTGATTGTTCATAGATGTGTCCAAGAAGATGAGATACCAGAAATCCTATGAAGTTGTCATGATGGACCATGTCGTGTCCATTTTTCTGACAAATGTACAACATATAAGGTGTTACATTCAGGTTATTATTGGCCTAACATTTTTAAGGATGTTGCCAAATATGTGAGGAGTTGAGATAGTTTTCAAAGGATATGAAGACCCACATCAACTGATGAAATTCCCTTGCGTGCCCAAGTTATGATAGAACCTTTCGAGAAATGGGCTCTTGACTTTGTAGGACCAATTTCACCCATGTCTCGTAAGAAAAATTATATTTTGGTTTGTACAGATTATGTCACCAAGTGGGTAGAAGCAAAATCCCTATTTAGGGCTACCGAAAAATCTGTTGTCGAATTCATTTATGAAGACATCTTTACCCTCTTTGGTGTTCCTCGTGAAATTGTTACAGACCAAGGCACCCATTTCACTTCCAAGCTAATGAGAGAATTAACGAAGAAATATGGGATCAAGCACTGCAAGTCTTCTCCATATCACCCACGAGCTAATGGTTAGATAGAGTCCACAAACAAAGTTCTGGAAGCTATATTAACCAAGATTGTTCAATTACACCATCGAGATTGGGCTGATAAGATTCCAGAGGCTTTGTGGGCATATCAGACCACCTGGAGAAACACCACTAGGGATACCCCTTACGAGCTAGTGTATGGAAAACAAGTACTTCTACCAATAGAATTCCAAGTAAAGACTTTCCATATTGCCGCAGAATTGGGATTGAACTTAGATGAGGTTTAGAAACAATGAGCCCTACAATTAAACGAGTTGGATGAGATTAGGAAAGATGGTATCCAACGAACAATATTAGTTCAAAACCAGAGGAGAAAGTGGCATGACAAGTTTATTAAGAAGAAACACTTCCAACCTGGTGATTGGGCTTTGTTGTTTGACTCCCGATTTAAAACTTTCAAAGGCAAACTTACCACTCGGTGGTTGGGTTCTTATGAGGTAGTCATCGTGTATGATAATGGGGCTGTTAAGATCAAAACAATTGACGATGGACAAGTCTCTTTCGTAGTGAATGGACACCGAATCAAACTTTATCACAAACCCCTTTCCAAAGAATATTTTCTACAAGTCATGTCAACTGACAAGGCATTGGCTTGAGTAGACGAGGAAGTTTCCCCCTGTTCTTGCAACTTTTTCTGAATTTTTTGACTGTACATATGTAAATAATTTGAAGTATGTTAATAGTCAATTCTAGAGATTTTTTCAAGTATTTATATCACAAAGAGTAGAAAATTTCAAGGAGACAAAAAGGAAGTATTTTCCTTAAAAAATATTGCTATATTTGCACCTTGTTGTCTACTAAGCATAAATTGAATAATGACTTGTTGTAATTAGCTGTACTTTTGCAAATATTTCCATCTTCTTTTTCTCAAGGCATCTTTAATGGCAGTTGCTCTTAACCTCCACCACTAGAGGACATAAGGAAGTGATACATTGACTATCAAACTTAGAGGTTACTCGTACAATTTCCCCAAGAATCCTGAGTAAGTGAGTAAAGTATATTTATTAAAGAGTAACAAGGAGGTCTGATTAATGGTTAGCCATGGAAACATCACAATAACTTAAAAAAATAAGAAAGTGAGTTGCGCCTAAAGATACCTTTCTGTTCTTTCCCAATGGTACCATCCACTACACATTAAAAATGCTTGATTATACCATATATTTAGATAGGCTACGTCCACTTAAGTACCCCTTACATCAGGAAAATATCTAAGGAATACATAAAGGAGAGTCATCCTCTAACATAAATACCATCCCAATCTAAAAAAAAAGAGAAATTTTTTTCAGAGTTGTATCCCCATCTTCTTGCACAAAGCAATCTTTATATTAAAATCTTAAAAGATGGTGGACCAGTCTTTGAGGGTGTAAGAGGCTAACCTGTCGGGATACTGAATAGGTCTGCTGGCAGCGGGTACCGGTCTGTGGTATGACTAGATAAACCCATCGGGGTACTGAACATGCTTGCTGGTAGCGGGGCATTCTACCTAGCGAGGATGATAATCTGACAAAAAAATATTAAATAAAATTCCTAAATCTTAAACTTGTCCTGATGTACGTCATTACTTGTAGACAAAGCTTACAAGAAGTATGTATGGTTAAGATAAGGTCAATGAACTCCATAAATATGCCACTGGGAACTAACTTTAAGACTATTGAAACACACCCACTACGGCATAATAAAATTTTCGCTTTTCCTCAAGGGACAGAATCCCCGAAGTCCTACGGGGGCCTAGTGCAGGCTAGTTCTTCCCTGTTCACCTCCCTGTGATCGTGGGTTAGGACCATAGGCCAAACAAACCAAGCGCCTTTTCGTGTTTCGTGACTCAGTGATACAAGTGAGTCCAATCTTAAAGGTAGAATGGTGAGGGGGCTCCAGAATGAAACCCTGGCCGTAGATCTGGGCGTGCAGATTCTGGCCGTCCAGATCTACCCGCCGCTTAATGACAAAGCAATAGCTCCCTTTCTTTATTCCCTATCTCGATAGGACCACATACTCACCTAAATGCAAGCACCTTTCACAACTCACGACCTCGCGAGTCGTGAGTCGAAGACCCTTGAATTTTCTTCACCAATCGCCGATACCCGAGATTCCGATATGGTATGGCCCCTCCTTATTAGTGCTCTCCATGTGTGACCATCGGCTAGGGCTAACTATTAGCCTTTCTCGCAACTTGTAAGTTCGCGAGTTGAAAGGTTGAACCTCTGGGCCCTTCTTTTACAAAACCCCGAGACGCGAAAGTCGGAGAAGGTTTGACTCCTTCTGAGCTTCTCAGAACTCGCAACTTCGCGACTTGAGTTGTTGGGCCTTTGTGCTCCTTTCTTATGAGAACCCGAAGTACAAGAAGTCAATAGGATGTTGACTCCCATTTCAAACGAAACATGTCCACCACCTGTCAACCACGTGGGTCCCACCAAGCGGACGTGCCACGTGTTGCACAAGCTCTCGCAACTCGAAAGCTCGTGACTTCTACAGTCAAAACTGATTCCCCTCAACCTCCGAGACCCTGATATGTGATATGGAAAGGAGGTCCTGACTCAACGGTTTCTCCTACTTCTCGCTATTCGGGACTTCGCGACTCCAAGGGTTTGGTCTTCCACCTCCAAACTCACGAATCCCCGATACATGATGTATCGAGACGTCAGATCCCACGGCTGTCCTTCCTCTTTGATCAACGACCCAGATCACATCGCGATTTCGCGACTCGGGACTTCATGACTCCAAGATCCTGGTCTTCCACCTCCAAACTCACGAATCCACGATACGCGAAATGGTCAGATCTCTGCCACCTGTCCTCCAACATGGACAGTCCCGATGTCTTCGGGACTTTTGGGACATAGTCGAGTTCACTCTCCCGCCTAAGTAAAGGTTAAGATCAACGACTTATAGAGCTTCGATGGGTCCTTGGGATCTATGGTCCAGGATCCCATCGCTATTTGCGAAGGCTGAAAGGGCAAGGTGTTAACGCCTACGCTCCTTCTCTAAATCCGTCGGTGTTGACAGGCTTGGGGTATTCTCGAAAGGATTCTGACCATTCATTTACCAAGCGATAGGGTATTTTCTTTCTATATTTGAATCTCACTATCCCTTCCGAGCTTGAATCACAAAGTTCAAACTCTCGGAGCTTCAGGATCCCATGACCCCGAGACCTTAGAAAGCTACTCTTTTTTGCATAAGGGTTCTATACCTGGATTACATGAACCCTCAGACGATTCTTGGAAAATTATCCCTGATCTTAATCGTGTCTCTTGTAAGGTTCAGTACGGTTACAAGGTTTATGGAGTAATTCTCGGAAAAGAGTACTCTCAAGGGGCCTTCCCAGAATATTACNAAATCAAACGTTAGGTAAACACTTCTATTCAGAACTATTTACAAGCACATAAAACTGAACATGCGATTATGGCATTAACTTCAAATAACACTTATCAGAAATAACACGAGAGGTGATGCAACTGCTAAGAGGGGTGCTCGTTTCCACCCAACTGTAGGCTCAACGACTCCCAACAGATTTACCACTGGCCACCCCCGAGCTGAGACCACGATGCTGCGAGACTGCATCTCGGTTTGCCAGTGACCGAGAACGAGGGTTACTCTCCCCCTTCTCTGCTATCACTCACTCTGCATATCTGCAGAGTTCTTCCTCCTTCCCTCGCGTCTGCCCCCTCTGTGCTTCTTCCTCACGCATTTCCCTCTTGCGAGGTTGCGTGTGGCGCGATTTCCCTCGCAGTGGTCAGGCCTGAGGCTCCTACGGATGGGCGGTTCACTTCCCCCATCCCTCATTAATTCTTGAGGAGCCATCTACCTACCAACCTGTGAGTAATTTATTTTGGGCCAGCGAGCCGCTCTTGGTTCTCCGGGCTAGTGAAGTCCAAATATGGTATTGGTTTCGGTGGAAGTTAACGCCACCTTTCCAGGTGCCTTCCACC
>JASDQU010507345.1:96192-113615 GCA_032191745.1 Picea mariana
AATCTATGTGGGAGAATGTCACTATCATGAGTATTTTGTAGGCATGATGGAGAGGATGTTATTACATGTCAAGACACATCAAGCAACATACTCAAGTTCTTTTGTAACGTTCTTCTAGTAATATAACAAAGGTTTCGTGTTCAAACCTAACTAAGAATAATATCATTTTCAAGTCTTGTGAGATGCACTATGTACTCTAAATATTTTGTTTCCCACATTTTTATAATTCCCAAGACAATTGATATGAGCATAGACCCTTGCATAGGTCATTCTGTGGATGACCATTGCAAAACAAGATACATTCCTTTCCACAACAATGTCATCCTTGTGATACATATCTTCCTAAACCATTGGTTGGTGTAAACTGCTTCAACCCATTATTAGAACAAGTGGTGCATAGAAATCTAATGGCCTCACAAAATATCTACAAATTTATGTGGGGATTGCTATAGTCTCCACCAATTCCTTGCAAGAAATATCGAGCTCCCTTATAACAATTATCTGGGGATATATGCTCTAATTCATTAAGAGTGTCTCAAGCATCATAAGGTGGCAATAAAATTCCATGCGTGATGGTAATAATAACGAAGAAGGCATGATTTGCATCATGAGCTTGACCCAGCTTTGAGTATTTGAGTTGAAAACCAATATGCCATAAAGAAATTCCATGATACAGGTATACATGTTATTAGTACTATAATATATCTACCATTCATTCACTTCGCTAATTTAATTTCATTAAATTAATAATTCCATTACATACATACACAATCTTGTATATCCTATCCAATTGAACACACAACCAAACATAAGTTAAGAGCTTTATCTTTAATCAATCTAAATCTCTTTTTAACTTTATTTTTAATCAATTTACATCTCTTTTTATGGTATTTTTTTTTTCTTCCTTATAACCAAGTACGATAATTTCCAGAGATTCATTGTCAATAGGTGCTAACCAGGATAACTTACCAATAACTAAGTTACGAACACCTTACAACGAGGAGATCAAGAGAATTGACTCCGTGACCTACCCAACTACAACTATGTTGCACATATGTTTTCATTGATGTCAAAGTGGTCATGGACATGGTCAGTTATAGCGCAATGACAAACAAGGATGAAAAGAGAAGTGCACACAATAATAGAAAGTATGATATTATTGAAGCATCAATAATAGTGGTACAGGAGGCAAGACCACTCGGGCCTTCATTAGAACCAACCAACACAACTTTTGTTTTTTCACCACCATCAGGGGACCCTAACTTTGTAGACATCATTGACCCTGAACAGGTGAATACTCTGTTTTGTAGTTCAACCAATATAATTGTTTCCCAAGTCGAAACATAAACTTTGGCACCAATAGTCTCAACCGGCTCGAGTAAAGTCCCAAACATCCAAGCAGTAGAAAGACATTCCCATCGAAGGGATACCTTTCCTAGAAAATAACCTTGGGATACCTTGTTATCTTCAAGGATAAAACCATTTAGGTACTCTCTCTTTGGAAACCAAACCAATATGAATGATCAGGAGGATCAAAACCATGTAAGACACGAGGAGGGAGAAGAAGTTGGAAAATGAACCGAAACCACCTTCAGGTTTCCAATTTTGGACACCACACATAATGTCAATATGAAGAACATTCCACTCTCGACATTGCCCACCTTTTACGGTAAAAGCAGTAAAGACCTCGATACCTTCCTATTTTATTTTGACATCTTGTGTAGGAGCTACAATTACTTACAAGATGTCCATAAACTAAAAAAATTTCTTGCCACCCTCAAGGATTCTGCTCTAATATGGTTCATGGGGTTGGGAGAATCCAGTATTAGGTCTTGGGAAGACATGAAAGATATATTTCTTAAAAAATACCAAGACTACTGCAAGTCCAAGGATTCTCGTAATGACATTTTCAAAATCCAACAGTTAGAGGACGAGAATATCGAGGATTACATGGAACGATTTGCTTATATCTCGCAAAAATCGAAGTACCATGACCTTCCAGATGATGCAGTCAGGGCTCTTTTCCTTAAAAGTATTTCAGAAGAATACCTAGAGACGCTTAACCTGATGGCATCAGGTGACATCTTCCATAAACCATTTGATGAAATCTGTGAAATGTGTAGGAATTACTAGAAGAGTAGAGTCAAAATAGGGAAGAGTGTTCGGGATCCTTATAGTAGAAACCTAAAAGCAGTCAGTTCATGTGGTATCACAAGGGTAGAGATAGAGAACCTCTTAGAGAAATTTACAAAAAATATCTTAAGTACAATAGGTTCCCAGTTGGACACCCTAAATATTAAAAAGAAACAGAAGAAGGAGAATGCAACAATGAGCATATTTTTCCCAAGATGCTGGAGGAAGCATTCCTCATGGGAATGCCCATTAGATAATATTTCAGTTTGTGGCTTCTGCACTGAAAACCACCCAACCGAAAAGTTTCCATCACTGCCCAGTTTGTTATCCATCTACATAAGTGGGGATCATGGGGAGTCCTCTTATGCACCTAGGAGGCCATGGCAGCCTAGGAGTCAGCCTACATATCCAGATTTATAGCCTCAAGTCCACCTTATTATCAACAACCAAAACAGTGGAACTCACTGAATTAGCAGAACTGGTCTACACATTATCACCATCCTTGGCTACAAGGATGGAGAGGAGGGAATAACCAAGGAAACCCTCAAGCTCCACCTGTCCCTATGCCCGCTCATCCTTACCCCCAATTTCCACCAAACATTCTGCAACTTTTTCCAGGTTTTCTTCCCCCACCTTTACCTCCTATTCCACAACAACCGTAGCAATACAAGAATGCAAGCTCCCCAAGATCGACATTATTACCAGCACAACCAGTTCCCAACCCCAATAACAAACCCACTAAACCTCTTCACAATATTGAGATGCAAGCCTTTTTGACGTATGTTATTTCTCCCGTTCCATTGCAGAAGATTCAACTAAGGTCGGGAAAAGTTCTGGATAGGCAGAGGCCTTCAGTAGTCATCCGGGAAGAAGAAGAAGAGAAAACCCCTAAAAAACCCATAGATGACACTAAGTGGGAAGATGTTATCATCGCTAAAGATCATGAACCCAATCTTCCCCAAAATGAACCTTCACAAATTACAAAGGCCCCTCCTTATCCAGAAAGATTAGTGATTGAGAAACCTACCACTTGACCAAAATTTGACATTTTGAATGAATTGAAGAATATCTATGTCAAAATTCCCTTTCTACAAGCTATAAAGGATATTCCAATTTACAGTAAGGTGGTCAAACAATTGTGTATTAAGAAGCCAGGAAGGAAGCATAATGATCCTCCAACCGTACATTTGATAGGAGAACTCTCTAAGTACATATTAGAGCATCCCAGGGTCGCAAAATATGGGAACCCAGGGAACCTCTAGTAACCATAACCATTAATCAGGTGCCCATCGAAAACACTCTCATAGACCTAGGAGCAACCATCAATGTTATGATCGTTACTACTTTGGAGGAATTACAGTTAAAACCTCTTCTTAGACCTACCCCAACTATTTTGGAATTAGCAAATAAGACAAAGGTTATACCTGAAGGAATCTTGGATGATATCATAGTTATATTAGCCTATTAGCCCTTGACAAAGTTTTGAGGATCCTTGGTCAGGTTTGACCTATTTTGGGACTTCGACAGGTTGTCGAAGGCGGAGCGCAAGTCGAAGCGAAGATCGCGGGATATCGACCCCTTTTTAGGGCTTTTTGGGTTTTGGGCTTGTGTAACGGGTATGGGGATGTCGGCCCATGGGTTTACCCATGTTTAGGCCCATTTTGTA
The DNA here is from genome assembly GCA_032191745.1 of Picea mariana. Taxonomy (NCBI): domain Eukaryota; kingdom Viridiplantae; phylum Streptophyta; class Pinopsida; order Pinales; family Pinaceae; genus Picea; species Picea mariana. The sequence goes on from JASDQU010507345.1 coordinate 99,992, forward strand.
ATGTACAAATAGATGTCTAGGCGATGTAAGAAGAGACACGAGAGACGATATAGACATTTGTGTGATGATGTGCTAAGTGCAAGTGATAGTGTACATGCTTTGTGCATACTGTGTGAATCTTGCAAGGCTAAGTGCAAGTGATTGTAAGATATTTTGTAAAGGTTTTGTGTTGTAACCTAGCTCGAGGAAGGAGGATCTGACTGAGTGCGCGCAGATCTCCTGTCCTATGTGGAGTAGGATCTTGTGGCTATGTGCATGTAGATGATTGATTAAAGATAATAAAGAGAAGAAGAGTTGGTGGACGTAGCCCCAGGCTAGGGGTGAACCACTTATATCCTGTGTTATGGTTGCTTTGTACATTGTGATTGTTTTATTGTTCATATGGTTAATGCTTAATATAGTAATGTATGCTTATATGGACATGATATGATATCTTAGTGCATAGTGATATGAATGAATGTTAGATATGATCTATCCCTCCATGCTAGGTGCTTAAATGTGTTATATCTAGTTGAATACTGCGCTGCTATGTAATTAGGGTTTTGTTTGCGAAGTAAGTACATGCTAGATACTAATGAAGGATAATTGTTAAGTGCTTTGTTAGAGTATTGTAATCACAGATCTGTGTCCCAGCTAAGGTTGCAGATACCAGAGTCCTGCAACCACCCCTACCTATACCTCGAGTGAGACTTCATCTGCTTTGTAATGACTGGTTTTAAATTAACATCTAAAAATTCTACTAAATCCTACCAAATGTACAACAATTTCTACCAGATTCATAAAAGAAGAATTATTCCAAATTTTCTCAACACTTACGCAAGTAAAATTAAAATTTATCAATGAGTAATGCATAAATTCGAATTGAGTACCTTAACTCTGATGCTAATTTCCGTTGTCAGCTGCCTTCCTGCTGCTACGTGCTACACAGTCCAGTCCTATTGCAAACATAGAAAAATAATTGCCCAAAACCTCTTGTCCACCCTGCCAACTAGGAAAACGACCTAGCTCCAGGATATCTACGGATATCCTGGCCCTCCGAGCCCAAAACCTCTATCAACCCCGGTCCACTGTGTCAATCCCAAACACAAAATTCCTCCCTGGTCCAATACTCAGAGTTCTCCCCAAAAAAATCATGGTCTCCCTCCCGTCAAATATCCCCCTCCAACTCCTTCCTTCCTTCCTTATCCCCTCCCTTCACCGACACTCCTTCCTCCATTAAATTCCTTATCCCTTCATTTAATTACCCTTATCCATTCATTAAATTCTCTTATCTTCTCGAGATCCTTATGTGATCCCTTCTTGTATACGTAACTTGATTAAATGTTATATTTTATTCTCCACCTTTAATTTAATACTTTATTAATTAATGAATTAATTAATAATTAAATCAATCATTAACCATATTGATTAAAGAGTTAATTATACTTAAATTAATCATAATCAAGAATAACTAATTAATAATAAATAATTAGTTAAGGTTATTTTAATAAATAATTATAGTTTAGCTAATCTTTTAGGATTACATTATTAAATTAATTATAATTTATAATCAAGGGTCGTTACATGCTTCGCAGGTGTTGCCGAAAGGGCCGATAGTTAGGGTTTTGTTGGTGTGTTGTTGAAGCATTGAACCCTGGGTCTACCCCTGTGCCAACATAGCCTCATGGGAATACCCAGTAGACTTTCTTGTCATTCATTCAAAGGATCCTACCAAAGGGCATCTCGATATTTTGGGAAGACCTTGGTTGGCCACAACCAATGCATTTATCGACTATAGAGAGGGTGAAATGATCATCTCAATTGGACTTTCTATATAGAAGCTCACCATATACCCACCAGCTAAACCTGTCATGGAAAATCTATGGTGGCTTGAATTTCCATATGAGAATGAGGATTGGGAAGAACTCGTGTTGCCAAGTGATCATTCCTAGGCACTTCAGGAACAAACAACGGAAAATGTGCTAAACCAGTTTATTTATGCTATCACGTGTGTTGATCTTCCACAGTCTTTTCCCCAATTTGAGTACATGTTTGGGGAAGAATTTCAGGAATAGTTGGACCCATTGATTTTGTCTTCGACATCTTTTATCTTTGAGATAGATGAGTCTGCCACATCTTATACTATGCCCTATGAGATTAGTCCAGGGAAATTTCTACATATAAATTCCGGACTAGATGCAGACCAACAAAAGCAGTTAGTAAATGTCCTTAAAAAACAATCAGGGGAATTCGCCTGGGAATACACTGATATGAAGGGTATACACCTTGACTCTTGCATTCATCACATATATACCCAGGGAGAAGTAACACCTGTTAGGCAACCCCAAAGAAGGATGAACCCGACACTCAAAGATATAGTAAAATATACAAAAGTTATTGGATGTCAGATTTATTTATCTTATCTTTGATAGTAAATGGGTATCCCTGCTTGTACTGGTTCCAAAGAAAGTAACCGGGAAATGGAGAATTCATGTTGATTTCTGGGAGCTTAATAAGGCCACTTTAAAGGATTATTTTCCTCTCCCTTTTATTGACCAAGTCTTAGATACCCTGTCAGGAAAGAAATACTTCTCCTTTTTAGATGGATATAGCGGGTACAACCAAATTCTCATAGCACTCGAGGATCATGACAACACTACCTTCACTTGTCCTTGGGGAACCTATGCCTATAGGGTCTTACCATTTGGGTTGTGTAATGCTCCTTCCACATTTCAACCAACAGTACTAGGGATATTTGTTGATCTTATTCATGATTGTGTGGAGGTATACATGGATAAGATCACATTTCATCTGAAGGGATTAAAGTTGATCTTGCTAAGATTGAGATAATTGTCAAACTTCCACCCCACAAGACTCAAAAAGAGGTGAGAATCTTTCTTGGACATACCAGATACTATCGACGATTTATTGAAAATTTCACAAAGATTGATGCACCCATGTTTGGATTGTTAATAAAATATGTTGATTTACTTTGGACTGATCAATGTCAAACTACCTTTGAAACTCTGAAAGCTAAGTTATCTGTGGCACCAGTTATTAGGGGACCCAATTGGGCCCTTCCATTTCACATATCCACTTATGCCTCTGATACTGCAATAGGAGGAGTATTAGGGCAGAAACAATACCATCAATCCTATGCCATTTATTTTGTGAGTAAAAAATTGTCCCCTGTCAAGTTAAACTATACAGTTACTAAAAAGGAATTCTTGGCAGTGGTCCATGCCATCAATAAGTTTTGCCACTACATCACAAGTTACAAATTATTTGTACATACAGATCACTCTTCCATTATATTTCTTATGAATAAACCCATTGCCAATGGTTGAGTGACTAGGTGGCTCCTATTATTGCAAGAGTTCAATATCACCATCCTTGACCGACCTCAAAAGGAGAATATGATAGCTGATTTTATTTCACGCATAAAACATGAGGGTGATGATATTCCCATTGATGATAGTTTCCCAGATGAGCACCTTTTTTCCCTCTTCATAAATACCCCTTGGTTTGCAGATATGGAAAATTATTTGGCTACTAGGAAGTTACCATCTCATTTGTCACCTCATGAAAAACGTAGAATTATCACGCAAAGTGCTAACTACTCTTGGGTTGGCCATGACCTTTTTCGTACTGGTCCAGACTTGATTATTCATAGATGTGTCTGAGAAGATGAGATACCATAAATCCTATGAAGTTGTCATGATGGACCATGTCGTGTCCATTTTTCCGACAAACGTACAACATATAAGGTGTTACATTCAGGTTATTATTGGCCTAACATTTTTAAGGATGTTGCCAAATATGTGAGGAGTTGCGATAGTTGTCAAAGGATATGAAGACCCACGTCAGCTGATGAAATTCCCTTGCATGCCCAAGTTATGATAGAACCTTTCGAGAAATGGGCTCTTGACTTTGTAGGACCAATTTCACCCATGTCTCGTAAGAAAAATTATATTTTGGTTTGTACAGATTATGTCACCAAGTGGGTAGAAGAAAAAGCCCTATTTAGGGCTACTGAAAAATCTGTTGTCGAATTCATTTATGAATATATCTTTACCCGCTTTGGTGTTCCTCGTGAAATTGTTACAAACCAAGGCACCCAATTCACTTCCAAGCTAATGAGAGAATTAACGAAGAAATATGGCATCAAGCACTGCAAGTCTTCTCCATATCACCCACAAGCTAATGGTTAGGTAGAGTCCACAAACAAAGTTTTGGAAGCTATATTAACCAAGATTGTTCAATTACACCATCGAGATTGGGCTGATAAGATTCCAGAGGCTTTGTGGGCATATCAGACCACCTAGAGAAACACCACTGGGGATACCCCTTATGAGCCAGTGTATGGAAAACAAGTACTTCTACCAATAGAATTCCAAGTAAGGACTTTCCGTATTGCCGCAGAATTGGGATTAAACTTATATGAGGTTTAGAAATAATGAGCCCTACAATTAAACAAGTTGGATGAGATTAGGAAAGATGGTATCCAACGAACAATATTGGTTCAAAACCAAAGGAGCAAGTGGCATGACAAGTTTATTAAGAAGAAACACTTCCAACCTGGTTATTGGGATTTGTTGTTTGACTCCCGATTTAAAACTTTCAAAGGCAAACTTACCACTCGATGGTTGGGTCCTTATGAGGTAGTCACCGTGTATGATAATGGGGCTGTTAAGATCAAAACAATTGACGATGGACAAGTCTCTTTCGTAGTGAATGGACACCAAATCAAACTTTATCACAGACCCTTTCAAAAGAATATTTTCTACAAGTCATGTCAATTGACAAGGCATTGGCTTGAGTAGATGAGGAAGTTTCCCCCTGTTCTTGCAACTTTTTCTGAATTTTTTGACAGTACATATGTAAATAATTTGAAGTATGTTAATAGTCAATTCTGGAGATATTTGCAGGTATTTATATCACAAAGAGTAGAAAATTTCAAGGAGACAAAAAGGAAGTATTTTCCTTAAAAAATATTGCTATATTTGCACCTTGTTGTTTACTAAGCATCAATTGAATAATGACTTGTTGTAATTAGCTGTACTTTTGCAAATATTTCCATCTTCTTTTTCTCAAGGGATCTTTAATGGCAGTTGCTCTTAACCTCCACCACCAGAGGATATAAGGAAGTGATACATTGACTATCAAACTTATAGGTTACTCGTACAATTTCCCCAAGAATCCTGAGTAAGTGAGTAAAGTATATTTATTAAAGAGTAACAAGGAGGTCTGATTAGCGGTTAGCCATGGAAACATCACAATAACTTAAAAAAATAAGAAAGTGAGTTGCGCCTAAAGATACCTTTCTGTTCTTTCCCAATCGTACCATCCACTACACATTAAAAATGCTTGATTATACCATATATTTAGATAGGCTGCGTCCACTTAAGTACCCCTTACATCAAGAAAATATCTAAGGAATACATAAAGGAGAGTCATCCTCTAACATAAATACCATCCCAATCTTAAAAAAAAGGAAAATTTTTTCAGAGTTGTATCCCCATCTTCTTGCACAAAGCAATCTTTATATGAAAATCTTAAAAGATGGTGGACCAGTCTTTGAGGGTGTAAGAGGATAACCCGTCGGGATATTGAATAGGTCTGCTGGCAGCGGGTACCGGTTTGTGGTATGACTAGATAAACCCATCGGGGTATTGAACATGCTTGTTGGCAGTGGGGCATTCTACCTAGCGAGGATGATAATCTGACAAAAAAATATTAAATAAAATTCCTAAATCTTAAACTTGTCCTGATGTACGTCATTACTTGTAGACAAAGCTGACAAGAAGTATGTATGGTTAAGCTAAGGTCAATGAACTCCATAAATCTTCCACTGGGAACTAACTTTAAGACTATATTAAGAATCTCTCACATAACACTTCTTAACTATATGTAGGATATTCTATCCTATAGGCGAGGCCATATTCTAACTGTCTCGTCAGACTGATATGTGAAATTTATCTCTACACTTAACAAGTTGTAAATCTTAGGCTATTGGGATAATTGACTAGTTCCCTATATTTTTTATTGTGAGGTGTCACAATAATTAGGAGTGGGGGAGGGGTTTCATGAGCTGACAAATGATAAATACTACCTATCTATAATCCATGAGAAGAAGAATTAGAATCTTTGTAAAATTTCTGTATATTGCTTTCATGATATGGGCTATTATATCATCAGTTATTTTATTATTATTGAAATGCTAAATTCTATACCACTGACATCATTGTGTGTTATAAGCATGTTGTACATTTCTCGACATACCGCTTAACTGGTTCTTTGTGTCAATTACAGACTATTAAAATATTCACTACAGATTTGTGTTACATGTCTATGAATAGAGGAACATATTGTTTTTAGTGTATAAGAATGATGACAAGGCAATTAAACAATGGATCACTCTATTCTCACTTATCCCGTCGATGCTTCTGTTCACCATGACTGTCAGAAGTGCCCAAGCTGAGTGTTATGGGTAAACATCCATTACAATACAAACACATTCCATTTTCACATGACTACCATATGGAGTGCCATTTGGAAGACCATATGGGGTGTCATATGGATGACTGGATGACGTGCTATATGAAGGATTAGATGAGGTGTGCACACACTATAAGTGACCATGATTGCAAGTAAAACACGGATCGTTTGAATTGATCTGCTTGTTCATTGGTAATATGAGATGGATTAAATGGCATATTGTTCAAATTTACATTTGACAATTAAATTATACAATTTCTAATGCATTTTTATGATCAAATGTCCAAGTCGAAGACTTGGACATTGATCTAATTCTCATATGATTACGATTACCTCCAAAGGACACCCTTCGAAATTCAAATTCGATGCAATCATAGTCACACATGGAAATCGTGTGTGATTAATTTGCTCACGAATTCAATTCATGTGTGATGAATTTGATGAATTTCCACCTTGAGCGCATTAAAAATCGGAGGGTTAGCTCCAATTTCCATTTCACTCATGCATGCTTGCTGTGCCACACTCATTCTCTTCCCAATTCCATCCCTCTGCTCATCCTCCATGTTGTAACCATGCCTAAACGCTACAAGCCTTCCTCCTATGTCGAGCTCATGGCCATTCCCGAATTTGCAATGTAGGGAGATTTTCCTTCGCGCAGGGTGAGGACCATTCTTGGCCTGTCTGCAGGGCCATGATGATGGTGTTTCATTGAAATTCATCCTTGGGTTCGATGGGAGGATGGCACACATAGGGTCTCTGGACTTCTTGGTCTCTGAGGAGTCAATTGCCTCAACCACGAAATTGCCACGGGTTGGAGATCGTTGGTTTAAACACCATCAACTGCCACGACCAAGCTACAACAAAGTTTTCAAGCCTGAGTTTTAGAATGTTTCTGGAGTTAAAGGGTACTCCAAAGAATGGATTAAGGATGAGATGATTAATCCTTTGATTTTCGTTACCATAATTATCACTTGTGAAGGTAGATACTATGTCTTCAAAGCTTTCCATTTTCGTCTGTTAGCTCATTTCCAATTTAATAAGCCCCTGAATTTTCCTTTCTATTTCTTGAAAAGTCTTGAGAAAATGTCTTCCCAAGTACGAAAGAATGTGTCCAATTCTCACAACATTCTATTCCACCATGGCCTCATCAAATTGCTTGTCATCATCGAGTTGACAAAACAGGGCAAGACATGGGATGAATTCCTCTATAAATTTTCAAACCCCCATCTCGCAGTCAAGACCAACAAGAAATCAATTGATTTAGGGATTGTTACTTCATCTAAGCCTCATTCTCCAAAGACTCAAAACCCTCCCACTCAAACTATCTCTTTTTCTGAACAAAAGACTAAGAAAATTGTTGATTCCCCTCGAGCCTTATTGAGCAAGAAAACTAAAAATCCTATTGATAATTCTCCAATGCCCTGAACACCTATTGATCCTCAACCCAAGAAGTTACAAGAGGTAATTCAACAAGATTTCTCTTTATTCCCTACAAATATAAGAGGAGCCAATCGGTTCAAAGGGGAATCTTTTCGAAGAAGTACCCAAAGTGCATGCAGAAAGTCTAATGTAAAACCCCCAAGCACTTCCGATCCTATTCAAGTGTCTTTTGATCATGAAAGCCCCCATAAAAGACTTAGGGAGGTTTCTGCATAAGAGTTTGAGTCTGATAGAGAAGTAAAATATGCACCTATTCCCTCTCACAAGGACTCTGTTACTCCTACCTCACAGATGCCTACATCAACTTCCAAAGATGATAGACCCTCTACATCCATCAAGGGATCCAAGCCCTCTTCTGAAACATCTAATCATACCTCAATTATTTAAAAATTACAACAAGAAATGCTCAGTTGCTTCAACAATTGGAAGAGTGAAAGACTATGGATAGGCATCTCAATCATGACAATGCAGTATTAGAAGCGAAAGTGAATTCTCTCCAACAATTGGTTGATCAAATGACCAATGCCAATCACAGCCTCTGGACACAATTGAAACATCATAAGAGGCCCAAGACAAAGTCTTCAGGACAAGAGGGAGAAGCTTCTAAAGCTAATCCGCCCCCTCCTTCGCAAGTCTAATCATGACAGGGTGCTTCATTTTTGTTTGCAGTGGGACCTGCAAATCCTTAGGCGTGGGGTTAATGTTGGGTTCGTATTTTGATTGTTTTATTACGATGGTTGAATCCTTTTTGCACCGATATTATATATGCTCTTGGCCATTTTGAAGGAGTTTTCAAAGGATTTTTTATCGATTCATCATGGATTCATATCCGGTATGTGTAATCAATGTTTTATAATGATTTTGAGCTAAATTTAGTTCAGTTTGATGTTTATAAGGATTTAATGCATGATCTATGTCTAAGAGGGAAAATTCGCGGTCCAATCCTCCATTTGGTACCTCGACTGACACTTCATCCAACACCCCATCCGGTACACGATCCAAAACTCCATCCGACATGCGATCCAAAACTCAGAGCACAGAGGAGTTGGCGGTTGGTGCATTGGCAGCCTGTGGTGGACAAATCGACGATCTGGGTTTTGTGCCCCCTCATGGCCTCCAACTACATAACTCATTACACCTCAGATTGGGCAGTTATGTTGATCGTTGAATGGCTCACGAATTTTCTAGAAGCTAAAGTTGTTAGCAACTCATTTAATGAATTTTCCATTTTTAGAAGAGGTCGACCCTTCCAGTGGTTGACCTCTCGAGCTATAATTTACCTATAAATACCACTAGCAGTAGTAAGACACCAGCCATAATTTATAAGAAGTTTTTCAATGTGCAATTCAAACATTTCTTTGCAAACTTGTGTTTGAGATTGCGTTTTTAATTAATGACATAATCGTGCTGAGTTAAGCTTGCATTTTGTTGTTGAAGAGTAGCCATGATCTGCTGGGGGGCCCACCAGTGGTCTGGGTGACTGTATAGATATATCATGTGTTTATCTCATTTGCTTAGTTAGAATTTACATTGTTTCTTTGATGTATGTATATTTTAGTTTTAATTACTGTGCATGCTGATTGTAAGTTAATTGTCTAATTCGTCTTTCTTTAAATTGCAAATTGCTTATAGGAGATGGTTATTTGTCATGATGTATTTCTTATTTCTTAGCAATTGTCCTGCATGCTACTAACTTAGATGATGTATTGAAGTTTTAATTTGGTTTTTGAAAATTAAAATAGAGTATTATTTAGACAGAGGATTAGTGTAAACAGAGTTTTAATTTAGGATCGTTTGCAAGCTTCGATGGATTAATAGTTGCAAATTTTATTAGTTGTAAACAAGCTAAATTTAATTATCAGTTCAATTATGTTTTCATAAATCTATTTGGTTCATTTATCTTGCTTTAGTACGATAGGACAGGAATAGATTTTGGAGTTATGTTTTTTACAACATTCTAGTTTTGAAATCCGAGTTTTAATGATAGGATTATTTAGTTTAGATTATAAAATCTGAGTTGTGGATTTGAATTGCAATTTTAATTAAAAGAGTGGATTTGAATTAATATTTTTAATTATGAATTCATGAGATTGTAAATTTTCTCTAATTAGTATAAGTGTGTTTTTTTAATCATTGATTATTGATGCGTGGAGTTTAGAGATCACATGGATTCCCAAGATACTTAGTGTTTCTTCTATGATGGAAAAGCTTTCGTTAGATTGCTTGATTCACACTTTCCATTTCTCTGTAAAAGTCAACATTGAATTAATCCCTCTTGAACTATCACTAATAGTCAGATGCCATCGTGATGTTATTCGACACTGAAGACATAATCATCATCCTTGAATTCTCTTTTTCCTGTTATTGCAAATTAGAAACAATTTTTATTAATTAGAATCTGAATACAATCATGATGCTTTTTGATTAAATAGGTTAAGATTTCTCTTTTGCAAAATAGAAATGATTATGAGTTCTTTTTAAGAATATAGTTCACTTATTGAAATAGTCTTGATAGGTTTGTTGTCTGCATGCTTATTTGCTTAAAGATAAAAAGATAAAAATTAATTTACTTGTTGTTGCTCATTAGGTTGAATAGATTAACTTGTTTAAAATAGGTTATGATTTGCTCTTTTAGAAATAATCCATCAATCCATTGTTTGAAGTTGCTTAGGGTAAATAGTTCAAGCTCATTAATAGGATTTGCTAATTGATAAAAATGAAAAGAGTCACCTCTTAAGTAGGTTGATCCTTAGATAGACCATCCCCTTAGTTAGACGATACTTCCATTAGCTTTTCTGCCTTGGCTCATACAGTGCCACAACTCTAAGTTTACTTACCCCAGGTTGACAATTTAATTGAGGGATTTAGTGCATATAGAATACTCGTCACCATCTATTGCACCAATGATCAATCCTCCTCTCAAACTTATTAATGAGCCACCTCCAGTATTCTGTTTTATAGCTCGAGGGTTTCAGAAAGTATCCCAAATAACGGAAACCAGAATTTAGATCGATTAAATTATACAGGAATTTTTTCTTGAAAAGATCCAAACTATCACCTTCTAGGCATGAATAATGGAAGGTTGACTTTGATAAATTTATAAACCTGAAGCTCTAAAAAAGCTCGACAGAAGGCCAACAATCACCTGTCATTCCCAGAGATTGTCTCTCGTCATAATAAACACATCATCTACAAAGAAAAGGTGAATAATTTTGACTATTCTAGTAACCTTCACACCCGTTAGTTTCCCTTCCTCCTTACCTTTTTTGAGAAATATATTGAGGACTTCCATCACAAGGATAAATAACAGAGGATAAGTGGGCATCCTTGCCCGATCCCTCTGCCTCGCTGGAAAAAAGTTGAAGGTTCTCCATTAATCAGAACTGCATAGGTAACACTTAAAACACAACTCATAACTCATTTGGTGACCAACAGACCGAAACCCGATTGAACCAAGATCATTCTCAAGAAATCCCAATTGATGCAATCATATGCCTTCTTTACATTGAGTTTTAAAATTAAGGCCTTTAAATTCTTTTTTTTTGATACTATGGATGCATTCCTGAGTCGTCCCTATGGCGTCCATTATTTGTATCCCCTGCAAAAAGCCCAATTGTTCGCCAGACAAAGATCGATATAGAATAGATTTTATCCTATTTTCCAAAATCTTTGTTATAATTTTATAACAGAGATTACATAGAGATATAGGTTGGAAATCACCAAATTTCAAAGGTTTATTTGCTTTTGGAATTAAAACCAAAAAGGTCGAGTTCATAGAATTGATCACCTCTCCCTTTCTCCTCTATTTCTCAACCATCCCAAGTAAATCTTCCCCAACCATCTCAAAATAATGAAGGAATAACTTAACAGTCCAACCATCAGAGCCTGGGCTTTTATCCTTCGCAAAATCCTTTAGAATTTTCCACAATTCCTCCTTTGTGTAGGGTCTTTCCAGCTGGACCGAGTCTTCCTCGGTAATAATATAGGGAAACTGACTGGCTAAATGAATATGATATTCTAAGAGTATTCATGTATCCACCCTAGTTTCTTTGAAAATTTTAACTGCTTCAAATTTTAAATCCTCTTGGCCTGAGTGCTCCTAGCCTGTCTCATCCTGAATCTCCCAAATCTTCTTTCTATTTCTTCTGGCGCTGGAAAATTGATGGAAGAACTTAGTGTTCTAGTCTCCACTCTTTAGCCAAATTTCCCAACTATGTTGTCTCCACAATTCCTCTTCGGCTTGAAGAAGATTGATTCTTTCTTGTTTTAGAGAATTTACTTGACCTGTTGTCTCCTTATTATTTAATTCAATTTGTGTAGTCTGATAGAGCTTCTGCAATTCCTCTTCCAACTTCTCTAATCTCCTAGATGACTGAGATCTACACTGATATGCCCATGATTTTATATGATTCTTTAAACACTTTAATTTCTATACCAGTCTCTGTTGTAGTCCAGGTTCTTGTAAAAACATAGGATCCTTCCATACACTGTGGACTATTTGTGAAAAGGAATCTTCTCTCAACCACTTCGAGTTTACCTTGAAAGGATAATTTTTGATCTGACTGTTACCGTCAATTTGTGAAATAACCGGAGTGTGATAAAAAATATATGGATATGCAACCCAAGAGCGATACCTACCCAGATTTCTCAATAAATATGTCGCTACAAAATCCTTGTCCAATCTTTTCATGATACAATATGATCCCACTCTACCATTTTGCCAAGTTGGCACTAAAGCATCTGGTAGTATATTCACCTGACCACTATCTCAAAACTAATCTTTTAAAAATAGAGCCAGTTGGTACGACTGTGTCGCTTCCCCCCAAATCTCACCTTCATGTAAGGTGAAATTAAAGTCCCCAGCCACTACCAGAATTTTAAGGGAGAGTATCCCCCTATCCCCTACCTTTTCCCAGAAAGCCTTTCTGTCTATGCAGGGTCCATATACATTCAAAAGGGAGATTTTCTTCTTCAACTCGAAGCTTGTACATGTCAAGAGTAAGCCACCACAACAAATGTAAGACTTAAGATCAATCTTGGAAGGATCCCAAGCAACTAGCAAGCCCCTTGATTTTCCAACTGAACTCATTGTTGTGGTATACCAAGTTGGTCTTAAGGTAGACATGAAATATCTAGCCCTCACTTCGTCAACCAGGGTGTCTTGAACAAGAATAATGTTTGGAAGTGTACTGTTTAGAAGTCTACACACGAAGGTAATTTTTTGGGGTCCCCCCACTCCCCTAAGATTTATGGAGAGCATGATCATGGATTATCCCATGCTAGGGATTTCATGCCTCTAAGCACCCCAAATTCAGGAATCGAAGAAGATCCATAATCCAAACTAATCGAAAAAATCTATGCTCGCTTTCGAGCACTCCTAGTCTTAATAGGTGATATTTCACACCCTAAACCTCTGGACTAGGAAAAACCTTTACCAATCGAATCTTGATACCCCACTTGATGTGTAGAAGAATCTCAATGCGTAAAATCACTAGAAATATCTCTAGAAATGTTAGTCCTCCCTTGGAAAACTAGAATAGGTAAAGGGGGAGGTATTTCTTTCAAAGTCAGTACCAATGAGTCCATTACAACTCCAACTGAGCATTCCCCAATATCTGACTCCCTAAAACCCGAGAACTAAGGGTTTACCAGCACTGTTTCACCAGGGATTTCCAATCCCACCCGACCATCCGAATCAACACTCGAC
>JASDQU010507346.1:0-14518 GCA_032191745.1 Picea mariana
TTTCCACGCGGTTCATATTGAGAGCTGGATGGATAGAACACGTTTTCTCTCGAAGCAATTCATGGATGTGAAGTACAACCATATCTCCAGATTGCATAACAAGGAGGCAGATGCTCTTTCTAAAAGAGCTCTCAGTGGTGTGGTGGGCCGCCTATCGATTTTCCATACAGAGAATGGGATCGATAGTCCCATTACCTTATTAAACCTGTTTGAATGAGCGCTCAGTGCTGGGATTGGTTTCATTTGATGAAGCCTGTCAGAACTCTTCGGGGGATTTTTGCATTCAATTCCATATACAGACTTAATGACTTCCTAATCCCCTGTTGGATCGTCTACTAGCATTGGGATTTCATCTCTGCTTGGATGGAGGGCGCTCATTGGCGTTGGGGCTTCCACACTGCAAGTTTAGAGGCGGGATTGTGTACTGATCCACACCCATCACCGATCACACTGTCTGTATTCGCTGTTCAAACACATAGCACACATAGATATTACCTGGTCGGCCCTCCTCTGTTATCATCGGTGACAGCTTGTCTCAGTCAGCAACGGGATCTCTCTCTGTAGCTCAGTCAATGATGGAATTGGCTTGACTGTAATCCTGTTCTACAACTCTACAGAACCTGTCATGTAAATGATTATATATCAATATACATCGAGTAATTTTTTCTTGGAAAAAAATTTGTATAATTAGTAATGAAGGTAGGAACAATTTGAAGTAAAGTAGTATTGTATTCAAACCCATTTAATCTCATCCTCGTCAATAATAAAGATAAGAAATCTCTTTGCTAAAGTACACAATTTGATATGGAAAATATGAGTCAAAGTTTTAGGACATATTTGTGTTTAAGTGTTTGATATATTGAAAGTATATGATTTTTAATAATTTGGTGTTTCTTTATTGTTAGTGAGTGTTATAGTTATAATTGAGTCATTTTGATATCACATAATTATTGTTAGTTAGAGTTTATAGTTTTAGTGGAGCAAGGAATTTATGTTTTTTTGTTTTTTTAAAAGATTTATCTATTTTCATTTTTTTCTATATGATTTATCAAAATTCTAGATAAAAATATTTTACTTTAAAAATAACCAATTTTTTTAGAATCTATATAAAATCCTTAAAAATTTAAATAGTTTTACAAAAATATCACCAACATTTTATGGTTGGAATTTTAAGAATTAGTAAAATTGTCAAATATATGTATTTAATTTTTTAAATAGTTTTACAAAAATATCACCAACATTTTATGGTTGGAATTTTAAGAATTAGTAAAATTGTCAAATATATGTATTTAATTTTTTATATGATTAAATATCTTGTGGGATAGGGAGAAATCTTTGAAAAAATAATTAAAAAAGGATGGTATATGTTTATAGATATAAATCAACTATAGACAAGTAAATATTATGGCCTCTAAATATTTTAGTTAGAAATATTGAATTTTTATAATTTGGATACAAAAATTTAAATAGTTGGAAATATTATTTTTTTTTTAATTTTTAATTTGAATTTAATTTAAAAAAAAGAAATTAATTTACTTTAATTTAAAAAAAAAGATATTGATTTTTTTTAAATTTTAATTTAAACTAATTAAAAAAAATTAAATTATTTTAATTTAATTTAAAAACAAATGTAATGTTAATACTTTCAAATATAAAATAAATTCAATTTTAAATATTATACTATGCATTCATATACTTCATGATTCTTTAATTTAGAAATTATAATTTAAAATTGTAAAACTTGTCTAACTTTTATGATTAAAGTTTTATACCACTAAAAAACTTGATAAGAAAAACTTGATATGATTGTAAAGGTTTTATACCATCGTTGAAATAGTGTATGAAATTTATTTAAAGAGCAACCTTAATCAATGATATTGTTAAGGGAAGAGACAACACAATATGTAATGGATACCTAAAGATGTTATGCAATACCTAAAGATGTTGTTATGCAATACCTAAAGATGTTGGAAATTGAATATCATTCCTAGATATGAGATTGAAAATCTGTTTTTAATTTTTATTTTAATACAATATATATTATTATTTTATATAATAAATATAATATACTTAATGTTTTATAGTGTTATGGGAGAAAGTTTTCTTAATATGGCATTATGAGTTATGAATTTTAATACAAATATTCATATTAAAAAAATAACATAAATAAAAAATAATTATTTATATTTAATTATATATATATATATATGACATCAAATTAATGTATAAGATTTTTTTGACTGTGGAAGACGGATCCCTTTTGGATGATCTTCAAAGAAGAAATATATATTGGCCCACTCAAATTGTATATATAACTTTTCAAAAAATATATGTTTCCATTAAAATGTGCTTCATACATTATATGATTTTTTATTTTATTTATACCATGCAATTTAGAATCTTTTCCATTTTCCTTGAATTTGTGGTGGTTTTCAAACAAAAAATAAATAATTTATTTATGTGACAACTTTTATTGAGATTGTGGTATTTTTAAAATAAAAAGTGAATACAAATTACCTCATTACATTTTTTTTTTCGAGGAAGAAAAAACTTTATATTTCAACAAAAAAGTAAAATATACATGTTCTAGTCCATCTTTAGTAAATAAATTGTCTGCTCATCTTCTAACTGATACCTTCTTTGCATCTATGGCTTACATTATTCAAACTAACTTTCATAATCATTCTGATTACATATCTCCATCATACTTTGCTCACTACAACCTTTTTACATTCAAAAATAAAATATCATATTTCATGCATGACATCTATAAATCAAAAGACATGTCATGAACAAACAAATTGTTTTGGAGTTCTTGATAGGAAAAAGCTCCAAATTCCATTTCTATTGCCTCCTTTGATAGTCGGTCAACTTTCTAATTAAGCTCCTTGTACATATGTGAACATGAATACCATTCCAATTCCCCTAACAACTCTCTAATCCTGTTCATTCCTGGTTGTAATCTTGCCACTTGAATCTGAGTTTTTCCATGTATCCAATCCACCACTACTTGAGAATCTCCAAAAATATGAAGCTTTCTCAAGTTGAATGAAATTGTGAGGAAAATGAGGGACCATATTGTTGTGACCTCTGCCTTCATATTAGAACCCCTTTTTGGAGTGTAACACACTTCAAAATGATGATTTGCATTTATGTAGAGCACTGCTCCAACACCACATACTATAGGATGGCCTTGGCTGGCATCATAAAAAAAACCCATGGAGTTTCCTCAATCAAATATGGCATTGTAGGGATACACCTTTTATTTTTCTTCGGATTTTTCTTGTAGAAAATCACCATCTGGTAAATAATTTTCACAACCACCTTTGTTGGAATTGCCTTGTTTTGAAAAATGCACATGTTCCTCACCCACCATATGAAATACACTACAATGCTTAGTAATGAAGCAACCACTTTGCAATTTGAGTCTTTGCACCAAGCATCTAGCCATTCCTCTAAATTTTCTTCCAACTGAATGAGGGGAATACCAACCTTCTGCTCAACAAGCTCCCATATGCGAGAGGAGGAAGGGAAATGAAAGAAAAGATGAGGGGTTGTCTCGTCTTGAACAAAACATAGCGCACAATGATTATGACCAACCCATCCTCTTCTACATAAAACATCCCAAGTCAACAAATTTTGATCCATCGCCAACCAGAAGAGGATTTTCATTTTTTCAGGAGCCTCCTATTTCCACATTGCTTTCCACCAGCATTTTGAAATTCCTTCTACTTGTTCCTTTGCTATGACCATATATCCTAACTTAACCATATAATTTCCATTGTTTTTTTTTTTACCAAACTATATTATTTGGCTCGTCCACCTCAAGTAGCATAAAACCTTGCTTCAAAGAGGTCACATAGGTCGACCATTCTTCTACCTAGTCTCCTTCTAAGTTTAAATCTATTACTGACTTCCATATAGTGACTCTAGTGACATCCATTCTTGGGTTCGCTGCATCTTTGAAAGAGAAGATGCTCTAAGCATAAAGTCTTGTTACTAGAACTTTAGATAATATGTGATTATTATTAGATCCTTCCCAAGGATCCTCTCCAAATCTGACACTTCTTCCATTACCATTTCTCCACGTCGCCCATGAACCAAGTAAAGGGAAGGTGTCGACTATCATTACATTATGCATTCATCATCGTATATTTATTTAAAAGATTTTCTATTTTAGATATAATAGAATTGATATATGTGTGGTGGGGGGTTCATAAATATTTTAATTTAATTTCTTCATCAATATTTATATTATTTAAAAAAATAATTTTATAATAATTGATGAAGAATGAAATGAATATAAAATATTTTTTTATATATTTATCAAAATAAATTTAAATTGATGATAATGATTAACATCCACTGAGATCGAATTGATCTATCAAACTTTAAGAAGGTAAGTGATTACTTGTATTTCTTTAGAATTTTGTTTTTGTGCTCGAAAAGCATTAAGAGAAGTTTTCCAAGATCACCATAGTTTTGTTGAGTTAGAAGGTTAGAAAGGTTGGTAGTGTGACAAATATTTTGAAATTGAGATCTAATTTGGGTATAGGATGGACAATCTAAAAGAAAGTGATTTTCATCTTCAACCCTCTTACTGTCACAAAGGTGACACACTCTTTAATCCCAGGGCATTTTAGGAATTGACCAACGCCCAATTTCACTATGGAGCTCATGAGAATTTGTTCTTATTTTAGCAATGCTTACTTTTTTCTTTACACTTGTCAAAACAGAGAGATATTTTTGATCTTCTAGATTAGGGTTGATTACCTTCTTATAATACCTCAATTTTCTTTTTTCCTTTAACTCTTTATCACACCACATTTTCTCCTTAAATTTTGATTCAATAATATTTTTAATAGTATCGTTATTCTGCAAAATGACATCTTCCATTATTCCCCAATGGCTTAGCCAATATTAGGCTTCTTTATTCCATCTCCGCTTGAGTAGAAGGTGGTTTTGGATGGAGTTTGAAGCAATTTTAAGAAGCATCTTGTCTTCCATGTTGTTTAACTTGTTCTTATGCAATAGGTATCTAGTCATAGTTGTACTCTGAATGGGAGAAAGGCTTTCCTCTAAGAGGAGGATAGGATAGGGCGTATTTCCTTCCATTTTGAGATTATAGGTTATAGAATTCTTTTGGATATGCTGTATCTTTCTCCATGACTCTCTAGAGATATTGCATCCCCAAACTTCACATCCATATAGAATAACAAGAGTAACAAGAGTATCAAAGATGAGTTTTTTCTTATCCCATATCCAAAGATCGACTAATTTACACTTATTTTCAAGCCCATAATAAACATTCCATCCTCCATTTATCCTTTTTTTCAATGCTATAATTTCAATTGAGCTTGTAGTGAATATCATTTCCAAGATATTTGTATGAAGTCACTTCCTCCTTGAGTTGTTGTTGTCATATATGAAAATATCATATGTGATCTTATTGGATTTAATGATCATGACTTTTGTTTTGCTAGTATTAATAGTCATAACCCATACTGGAACAAAAATCCTTGAGGATTCTTAGTTGCTTTCCAAGATTACAAAACAATCACATTTTTATAAATATTTATTTAATATTTTTCAATTATTTTTTAATTTGGTTGATTTTTACTTTATATTTTATATATTGATTAAAGTATCATCATTATTATTTTTTAATTCATATCTTTGAAAAAAAATAAAAAATTTTAAATTCCTATCTTTAAAAGTTTTAAAAATAATATTTTTATTTCCTACTTTTTAATTTATTTTAATAATATGATATATATAAATAATGAAAAAATAAGATTAAAAAATGGGTTAAAGTATTATTTACACTTTAACATTGTTAACTTTTGTTGATAATGTTTCTAGCTTCTTTTATCCTAATAATATATTTTATTATAATAATGTATTTCATGGGATGAAAGAGTGTGTCACCTTTGTGACACTAAGAATGTTGAAGATGAAAAGCACTTTCTCTTATATTGTCCAACCTATACCCATATTAGATCTCGTTTTCAAAATATTTATCACACTACCAACCTTCCTAACCTCTTAACTTAACAATAGTATGGTGATCTTGGAAAGGTTCTCTTAATGCTTTTCGAGCATAGAAACAAAATTCTAAAGAATCACAAGTAATCACTTACCCTCTTAAGGTCTGATAGACCAATTCAGTCTTAGTGAATGTTAATCATCATCATCATCATCATCATTTCCATTATAATTTAAATTATAAAATAAAATATATAATATTCTAATAATATATTTTCATTATAATTTGAATTATAAAATAATAACATATAATAATATATTATTAATATTATAATAATATATTAGCATTATTGTTTGAACTATAAAGTGAACTATTTTGTCCGTAATATTTCTTTTATATAATGTATTTTCATTATAATTTGAATTATAAAATAACATATATTATAAAATAAAATATATAATAATATATTATTATCAATATTATAATAATATATTAGCATTATATAAAGTGAAATATTTTGTCCGTAAAATTTCTTTTATATAATGTATTTTCATTATAATTTAAATTATAAAATAACATATATTATAAAATAAAATATATAATAATCTTATATTATCATTATTGTTTGAACTAGAGAGTGAAATGTGTATGGAAGAGGTTTAAAGTGAGCACACATAATATTATATTAATATCAGTATAAATATAAAAAATTATAATATAAAATATATAATACTCTTATATTAAATCATTATTGTTATTGTTTGAATTAGAGAGTGAAATGTATATGGAAGTAACATTATATTAATATTAGTATAAATATATAACTTTATAAAATGAAATACTCTTATATTATCATTATGGTTTGAACTACAGAGTGAAATGTATATGGAAGAGGTTTAAAGTGAGCCCACATAATAGAACATTAATATCAGTATAAATGTAAAACTTAAAAAAATAGTTACTTCGTAAATAATTTTATAAATAATCATAAAAAATTCTCAACTTACAAATAATCATTACCATAAAAACAAGAGTAACACATTATTCTATAACATCAATGAAGGTAAAGAGATTTTGAAAATTCCAAATAACTGTACATTAAAATTACTTTTAAAATGATACTTTAGTTTAAAAATGTTACTAACTGTAATTCTCAAAACAAATCGAGAATAAAATAAAAAATCTTGATTATATATTTTGATTAAAACATCTTTAAATGATTTAAACATCTTTAAATTAGATTACTAGGCGCTTCCGATTGTGTTTGTATTTAGGATTTAGATCATATTTCCTAGGAGTTTGTTCTAACACTCTATCTGATGTATTTTTTTATATTCATGACTAATTAATATGAAGAGTGTGGCATTGCTTAGGCTGCCTCCAGGCGTAGCCTGCCTCACCTGTGAGGAGCTGGTCTCATTTTCATTTTCTAAGTTGGTATCAGAGCCGTGTAGATAGGCATGTGGATAGACAGAGTCGTTGTTGTTGAGGAGTGAAGGCCAACTGAAAAATCTAGAGGCTGCATTGGGATGAATTCCGCCCAAATTGTGAGGTACCACACACCCTCATTTCAGTGAACAGAGCCGTTGCCGTGAGCATTGAATTGAAGTCATCGTCTCATCTATCGAGCTATCATTAATATATATGAGCTATCATGTGGACGTGTTGTTGGCACAGGGGAAAACCTAGGGTTCAGCTCCAAGAGCGCACCAACAAGCCCTAACTACTAGCCCTTTTGGAAACACCTGCGAAGTAGATGTAGTCTCACTCGAAGTAGCTATGGGGGGATTGCAGGATAGAGATGTCTATAACAAAGGGGAATATCAAGTGGATCCAATACTACAACAATACAACATGTATATGTCACTTATCGACTTATATATACTCCACACCACTATCTATCAGATCTAACACAATAATGCAATAGCAGTATATCAAAGGGCAAAGAACATAGCATCAATCACACACATGACACAAGATATATGTAGTTCACCCTCTCTCTAGGGCTACGTCCACAGAACTGTGCTTATAATATATTAAGATGAAGCATATAATTCTTGTCTGCGCTCTTAGCTAGCGAATCTTCTCTCTTCTCCTCGCTATCTCTCCCCTCCCTGCGCACCTAGCTGCAGGGTTGATCTTCGCACCCAGTTGAAGATCTTACAATACATAAGGTTCTCGTACTCAACAATTTTATCTCACTCGATATTACTCTCTCGATCACACAACAACAATCATAACACCAACAATAGTAACAACAATAACAAAAACCTATCCCAGGTCCTCTTGACATTTATTTATACATTACAATAGCTCACCAACATCCTTAGGCCGAAACCTAGGTGTCAAAAACCCTAGATACCAAAACCCTAGGTGTCTAAAACCCTAGGTCAACTTGACCCATGTTTTCAGGGCTTCGCCGACCTGTCTTTCTTTCCTTCTCGTGCGGTGCTCCAAAGCATCCAACGGTGGCTTTTTTCGCTTGTTGAGTTGTCCACAATCCTTCTTCCTTGCTGATCTGTCATCCTCGATATCCTCATCCAATGGCTTGCTTTCTCTTACTTCACTCCGTCTTTTTTGCTCTTTTGCTCACTTCAACCTAGTAACAGTCACTTTGTCTTCCGCGCAGTTCACATTTTTCCTTTTCTTCCTTGCTCTTCACTAACTTTCATAACCAAGGGCCAACAAGCCCCCAACACTCACCTGTGACTTGTCCTAAGGCACTTCAGATCTGACCTATTTTACTTCGAATTCAGACCGCGTAGTGCATCCTTTGCTTTCTGCTCTATTCCTCCTCTCCTTCCTTGTGCAAACTATTTTTTTTGTGTTTGGTACCCAGTTTCAACTGCACCTGGTACCTAGACCCTTTTCCTCATGCTTTTACTGAGATCTGTGAGGCAACTGGTTTTCATAATACAACTTCAATCGGCTTCCATTCACTAATCCTTCCTTCCATTCTCCATTCAAAGTATTCAACTACACAACTTCTCCTTATGTAACATAGGCGACCTCATATGGCCCAAGCCAATACATTCTGAACTTTCCTGGATGCTTCATGAACTTACTATCATATACCAATACTAGATCACCTTGCTTAAATGCCTTCTTTTTAATGTGTCTGTCATGGTAGGCCTTCTCTCTTTCTTTCTGTACCTGCTGATGGAATCCTGCAATAAAAATGTCTTCTTCTAGTTCGACCAACTGTGCAAGCCTTTCTCTAACAATGCTAGTGTCATCCATATCTGTAAAGGAAACAATTCTTAGGCTTAGTACCAAATATTCCATTGGGACAACGACTTCAAGACCATACACCAACTTAAAAGGGGTCTGCATTGTTAGCTTCTTGCAAGTGGTTCTATAGGCCCATAATACTGCTGGTACTCTTAAATCCCAGTCATCTCTATTAACATTGCAAATCTTTGTCAGCGTTGTCTCCAAGATCTTGTTGAATGCTTCCACTGTCTCATTTGCTTGTGGATGGTAAGACGTGCTCTTCTGATGGTGGACTGCGAATTCCTCAGTCAGGGCTTCAACTGTTTTATTTATGAAATGTGTGCCTTGATAACTCATAAGGATCTTTGGGCATCCAAACCTGGTTATGATTTCATCAAATATGAAGCACGCAGTTGTAGTTTCACTATAGTCCTTAACTA
Source organism: Picea mariana (assembly GCA_032191745.1). Lineage (NCBI taxonomy): Eukaryota > Viridiplantae > Streptophyta > Pinopsida > Pinales > Pinaceae > Picea > Picea mariana. The sequence goes on from JASDQU010507346.1 coordinate 9,640, forward strand.
CTCTTGCTTCAGCCCATCTGTTCAAGTATTTTGTCGCAGTAATTATGTACCTTGCTCCTTTGTGCTTTCCTAGTGGGTTTATAGGTCCCATGAAGTCAATGGCCCATTTCTCCAATGCTTGTAGGTTCAGTTGTGGTGCTAAGGGCATTTCATCTCTCTTAGACGGTTTCCTAACTCTTTGGCATACATCGTAGGCTCTGTAATAGTATTTAGCATCTCTGTGTAAGGTAGGCCACCAAAGGCCAGCTCTAAGAACCTTTCGTCCAGTTTTTTTCCCTGCGTAGTGTCCTCTTGCAATGTGTTCATGAGCTTCTGTGAGGATTAATGGTTGCTCTGCCTCCATAACACACCTTCTCAATATCCCATTAGGTCCCATTTTGTATAGCTTTCCAGCTATAAGTGAAAAGTTGGTAGCGCACACTACTAGCATTTTCTTCTAAGGAATTGTATACTCACTAGGTGCCATTCTTGTTGACAAGAACTAGACTATCTCTGCGAAGTGGTCATCAATATTTCTAATGGCTAGCAGTTGTACATCCGACAGTGTGTCCTCCAAACTAGTGGGTTCTTCTCCATGTTCTAACCTTGAAAAGTGGTCAGGACTTTTGTTCATTCTTCCTGGCTTAACTACGATCTCAAAATCATATTCTTGAAATAACAGAATCCATTTTCATATTCTCCCCCCCAACATTGGCTTGTTGACTAGGTATTTCAGCACAGAGTGATCAGTAAACATTTTAAAGTGTCCTCCCAACAAGTAGTGGCAAAATTTTTGCAGTACATACACCATGGCTAACCCTTCTCTCTCAGTGGTGGTGTAGTTGATCTCTATCGTTGATAGCTTCCTGCTAGAAAAATCTAACATATGGTCAATATATCCTTCCCCAGGTTGTGCTAACACTGCTCCTAAGGAAATAGAAGACGCATTGACATGCACTTGAAACTCCTTGCTCCAATATGGGAAAACCAGAATAGGCATATTAACCATTTTATGTTTCAGTGTGTCAAATCTCCACTGGCACTCTTCTCTCCAGTGAAATTGACAATCTTTCTTTAAAATCTTCTCCATGGGTGTTGTAATCTGGGCATATCCTTTAATGAACTTCCTGTAATATCCAGTATGTCCCAACACAGTGCGCAACCGTTTGAATGAAGTAGAAGGGGGTAGATCAACTATGATAGCAATTTTAGATGGATCGACCAATCTCTACTTGCATACAATATGACCTAATAACACTCCAAATGGTAAGAAGAAGATGAACTTATTCATATTCAAGGCAATTTGACACTGCCTGCATTTGTCCAACATTAGCCTTAGACATTCAATATGATTTTTCAATAAACTAAAAACATCCCAATGACCAAAATATGCTTCTAGAAATTTATGCAGAAACTCATTGAATGCTTCAACCACCATCCTGGAAAGATGGCTGGGGCATTCTTCAATCCAAATGGCATCACTATATACTGGTAGGATCCCCATTTTGTTGAAAATGTGGTCTTATGGCGATCTTCCTTGGCAATCCGTATCTGATGGTATCCTGAAAATCTGTCAATAAAAGAATATACCTCTTGGCCTCCCACATTATCTAACACTTCGTCAGTGAATGGTGTAGGGAAGGGGTCATGCAAACAGACATCATTCAGCTTCCTGAGATCTATGTAGATCCTGATTTCTCCCATCTTCTTGTCTTGTACCACCATAGGGATAATCCACTCTGATTCTTCGATAGGTTCTATAATCCCAACTTGCAGCATTTTGTCGAGCTCAATTTTCACTTTCTCCTTATATTTAGGGTTCAATCTGTAGGGTCTTTGTTTGATTGGTCTTGCATCTGGTTTCAAATGGATTCTCATCTCTCCCATAGGCCCTTTAATGCTCTTCATATCAGTAAACTTGGTCGGAAACAAGTCTTGATATTCATGTAGTAACTCTGTTATTTTGTCAATAGTAGCAGCATCCCAGTAATCTCCACCATTTGCAAGATTCGGTGTCTTCTCTGATCCAATATTGACCTTCTTAATCTTGATCAACTGTCCAATAAATGGTAGCTCAACTCCTAGTCCTTCCACATCTCTCTGGCCTTCTGTTTCTATGATGTTCACCTTCCTCGAATCATCATCTTCATCAACATTGATGTTGTAACATCCTTGCAGTTTCTGGAGAGGCGCAGTCCATTCGTCCTCTTCTAGTTCTAAAGGGAGGCTAGAGTCTTCCTCAAATACTTTATGTCTTACAATTTGTAATGACGATCTACTGAAGGATATTGACTGTCAAATAAGAAGGTGGTTACAAAGTTCTGAGTCATACCTTTCCAATCTGCACTTATGAGGGGCAGCTTCGCTTGAAGGTACCAGTTGATAGGGGTTGTGTCGAGTGTGTTAATGAACTTGTGCACCCACTTCTATTGAGGAATGGTTCTCTAGGATTGCTCACAACTTCTCACATGGTCCTTTGGGTAGCTTCAACCTATGTACAGAACTTCGCAGCCTTCTACTTGTGCTGAGAACCCCGCGGTCATCAGGGTATGACATTGTATCCATTCTGTAATGTTGTTTTTGTGTGTCCCCCACCATCTTGCTGGTGTTGATTTCAAGGCCTCATCTATTGCCAACAATCTCTATTGTCTTGGTACAATTGCTTCGAATTTCGACAAGAAGGTTTCTAAAGGATTTAGATCATCAAAGGTGGGAAAGTTACTTACTATTGTGCCGATCTAGCTAACATCTTTGTTTAATCTAGCACATCTCCTTGTAGATACTTCATACATTTTGTTCTGCCAGTTTTCCAGTGCTTATTCTAAATCTGATGAACATGCACTGTCACTTCACCAGCTTAGGTTTCCATTTCCCGTAGGATTAATGTAATCATGTTGTCTTGCTGTTAGTTTGTATATGTTTTCTAGTTCATATACACATATTCTGCTCTGATAGGTTTTGTGTATCGTTGACCTTCATCTGAATCTAAAGGTGCAATGACCTTAAGGCTGTCTCTTTCAAACGTCATACATATTTTCTTTAAGTCAACCATAGTGGAATTATTGAAAGCCTAATCAATTCCTAACAACGGAGGGTAAGGGAAGTTGTCATCAACTATCTCAATTACTTCAAAATCTGCAAACGTTCTTACTTCGTCAATGTCCACAGGGACATGGTCCAATCTGCCAAAGGGGATTACTGCCTATTGATTAGCCATCCTAAGCCTGATAGGGGAATATATCAACTTTGGTTTTCCCATCAATGTCCAGGTTTGCTTCATCATGACATTGACCTCCGACCCTAAGTCGAGGACCACATAGTCTATGTCATATTCTCCTATCTGAGCATTCAAGTGTAGTTCCTTATTTGTCCTTCTCTTCTTGGATAGTTGATGTACTAATTTGCTTAGTACATAATCTATCCTTCCTATCTCATGCTGTCTGATTAAATTTTGTAGCTCTTGTATAGCGCTCTCATCCTGAATCAACTTAATACAAGTATATAAAAATTCCATGAGCTTGCTTACCTCTTTTATTTCTTTTGGTGAAGCAGACTGATCAAATGCTAGAGGAATTCCATATTCTTTTACTTCAGGTCGTGTCTTTGATTAAGAACCTTGATCTCCTATGAACTCTTTTCTTGCCTCCTCAAATATTTGTCTTTGTTTCTTTGCATCAAAAGTCTGGGTTTTCTCTGTAGCTTTCTGGACTCCTGAGTCTTCTGTAGTCTTTCCTTGGATCAGTGTGTCTTATCCTATAATAACACCTCCTCTAGTGATAACAGTGACTCTAGGGTCTTCTCCGCGAGGTTCAACATAAATTAGTTTCACTTGTGGGTTTTGTTGAGGTCCTCGTGTTTCCTAAAGCTTGGCTATCAATGCTGGACATTCCTCGATGACATGCTCGAAAGAGTTGCAGTAGCTGCAAGTGGTACAAGGGTTCTGACAGTCCCTTGCCAAGTGTCCTGGTTGTGCATAGTTATAACAGATTATCTTTCCTCGACCTCAACCCATACCTCCTCCTCTTCCTCTTCCTCTGAATCCACTGCGAGGACTGAATTTTCCTCTCCCAGGGGAGTTATACTACGTAGTTTTTCCTTCTTGTTGTACTTCGCCTTGAATTTTGTATATGTCTCTTGACCTTTCATGCATGAGGTCATAAGCCCTACAATCCCTATCATCGTGCCCCACGGACTTACTGAACATGCAATACAAATTTGTGGGTGTCTGAACATATTTTTGCATGTAATATCACTCACCAGGGCGATGTCTATTTCTGCATACCTCGCACCAGGGTAGGGTGACTTGCTTCAAAGGGCTTGGAGCTCCATAGGCTAAGTATTCATGAAATAGGGGATAGTGTTCCTTGTCATGGCCTTCCGATCTGCATCTGACACACCATATGTATTCTCTTTTATCTTTTCCCTTGTCTTTCTTCATATCTTCGACCTGCAGAGACAAACTAGTTAGTTGACTCAAGATTTGACTCATACTTGAGCTGGATTCTCCCATAGGGGTTGATTCTAACTTCATGGTGATCTCCAGCGCCTCAGCCTGTGAAGCAATATTTTGTTGCATCAGAGGAACTCTGATGTGTGGTAAGAGGGCATCAATGAAACATTATTTTTTTTGCTCATCTTGGATCTGAAAATTCAATCGACTTGTTAAGGTCTTGAATCTCTGATCAAATTCCCAAACAGGTTCGGCTACCTTCGACTTTATCTCTTTCAACTCTATAATACATTGTGACTCTGACTTGGGTTTCTTGAACTCTGTAGTCAATGCATTCTTGATCTCATTCAGTGTCTTAGGTTGTGCAAGTCCTTGGACAAGCTTCATGTACCATCTCAGTGCGCGATCCCTTAAGGTAGTACTAAACTGAGTTCTTTTAACAACTTCGTC
>JASDQU010507346.1:41106-69031 GCA_032191745.1 Picea mariana
TTATTGATTGGACTTTGATATAGGTGGAACCAAATGGAGAATTCCATCCTGGGCCTCAATTCATATTGGATAGGAAAGACACATTACTTTGGACCCGAGCCATCATACAGGTCAAGGTGCATTGAAAGAACTTTGGAGTAGATGAGGCCACATGGGAACTGGAGGATGGCATACCCATTTTTGTTTTCTATATAAATTTGTGTATATGGTGTTAAAAATAGCAAGGACAATGTTTCCTTAAGGGGGAGGGGAATGTAACACCTTGTTTTTCCCAAATTCTATAATTATGCTACAAACTTCATGAATTGTAATTGATGAACATTGTAGTTGTGTTTTATATTTAATGAAAAACACCTACCAACTGACTGAGAGGGGAAGCCTTGTAGTATTGGCCATGATACCATGAGTGGGAACTAGTGAGAGGGAAACTAGGATGTTTATGTGAAAAAAATGGGAATCTTGCCTAGAAACCCAACGTACACTTGCATGACCTCAAATGACCAACCTGTCTGAAGTACCTTGTTCTCCCTATTCACAAGAAAACCCATTAATGGAATCTAATTAGGTGGTTGGGGAAATTATGACTTCCTCCAAGACTTGTACTCATAGGAGTGAAGGGTCGGCTTAAGTTGTTAGTTAAGACTGCCTAGAAGCTCCCCTTCAAGTTTGGAGCTTCAACTAAGGGTTTGGTTCAGACAGAAGAAAGTTGAGGAACCCAAGGGGGAGAAGAATGTCCCAGATTTGGAAAGGAAGAGGAAAAACAAAGGGAACATACAGTAACTTACTGGTAAAATGAATGAGTATATATCCCAATGGAGAGGTCATGCAAATACTTGAGCAAGGAAAAGTGGGAAGTTTATGTGAATAAAATAAGAAGATTTCCTAGACTATGAATGGTCAACATTGGAAGAGAGAATACCCAGATCCAGACAAGAGCAAATAGGGTAGTGGGTTGATGCTTACTGGAAGGAAACCAACAATGGTTAGGGGAGGGCATTGAGGGACTATATACAAGTAAAGGGACTCCATTATGTAGAGGAAATACATTTGGGAAGGCACCTAGTAAGCTCGTGGAGGTAATGGGATCAATGTGAAGATGGTTTTTATGTTGTTTCCAGCGTAGTGAAGGAGAGTAACCTTCTTGACCAATTCCATAACTTGATATCCAACTTACAAGAGTCCCTTGGTGGTATCATGGCCTAGTATGGGGATGGCTTGCTGTGGAAAGTAAAAGTGCAATAAATCCTACAGTTGGGTGGAAAGGAATTCACCCTGAGTTAGTTCGTTGGTCGAATTTTAAACTGAAATAGACACGTATTTCTCAATGTATCTCGTGATTGTTTTTAATTAATATGAATTGTATTTTTTGTGAAAAGAATCCTTAACATGTAAATATTAATGTTGAAACCTTAATATCGTTTGTAATATGGGGTTATTTCCCATATTAATTTATTTATCTATGGTAATTGTGTTTGAAAGGTCTAGAGGAGGCCTGTAACCTTATGTTTTCCCCAAGTTGTTGAATGGAAAGTTTGTAGGATGAGAAAATATTTTCTACAGGGGCCATCGTGAAACACCTCCTATGTATTAAGGAAGTGGGACTAAGGTGTGAGGATTTGGGGTTAAAAACCTTGCAGATAATTCCAGGGAGGTTTTGGGTTGGTGTGTATTAAGACTCCTTGTAACCTTGTCAAAAATCCGTGTTGAAACCCTGAAGGAAGTTTGACCGTTCATCTGGCATGGAGAATCAATAGAAACCATTCGTCAAAGATTAGGGCTTCGGAGGAATCATTTCAGAAGGAGAGACTTTCAGAAAAACCCCGGAGTGATGCCAAGGTGAACTTTCCAACGGGAAATTTCCAAGTCGATGGGAGCCATCGATTTACCGGTAGTTTAGGCCAACGAGATATGGACTATATATCCCATCATAATAATCCTGCTAGTGTTATTGAATGTGTGGTGTTTCAAAAAAATATGCGGAGAATGGAAGGGAGGAACTTACGACGAAGAAATCCCGAAGACGAAGGTTCTAGAGGATTAGATTTGTAGATCTGTCGATGATTCAACCGATAAGGTATGAGACATTGGATTTGATGGGAGTCTATCCTGATAAAGAACCATGTTGGGTGGTAGTGTCCTAGATATGAGACCTAAGAGATCCCTGGAAATTATATGTGAGGGTCTGATGATCATCGGATCCATCGAAAGATTCCATTTTTAAAAGAACCTCTCGGGAAAACCATAAGGTTGTGGAAAGGGGGTACTTCCCGATGGTGAGAGTTTGAATGGACGAGACCTACTGATATGTTGAGGACTCAGTCCAATGAGATCTTATCCATAGATCTTTCCATATACCCCACCTATTGAGTGATTGGAGGAAAATGAGCGAGGTCATTAGTCATCATGTGGTTTGAAGGTTTTGAGTGAATCAGGGTCGTTGATATCCCTAGTTCCAGACTGTTGGATCTATCAGGAGTAAGGATGTTGAAAATAATGGATTAGAGGTGAAGTTTGGMATTTCACAACCCRTCCTTCCGATGAGAGGGATTYTGACTCACCTCCAGTCCTTGATATAACCTGAGATGAGTAAATCAGGGTCATTTGTTTGGGATATTTTATCCCTATATCTTGCAGATGTATTCTGATGAAGGATTACTATGGAAGGGTGACACATATGAAGACATGTCAATGCCACACCAATGCACAMACAAAACTATCTATCGATGTAGATGATGTGGAGGAGTCCACATGGTAGCCACGGAGGAAAGAGGGCATGAGGAAGAGTAAGGTCACAAGACCTTGGACCATTTTAGACTACGCAGAAACCCAGAAGAACGCTACATGCAAGCATGTTTCTACATGTGGTGTTAAGACCCGAGATCAAAAGCGTAGTGGAAATAGGAATTTCAAAATCCCACCAGCCTTAGTAGGGTATAAGGGGGTTATGTGTTACATCTAATTTGTATTTACATCAGGAATAGTCATGATCATGCTATCCTTAGATTAATGGTCAAGTAGAAGTTTTTAACAATATTTTGAAGACTATGCTTCAGAGGAAAGTAAACAAGAACAAGTCCAACTAGCATCTTATGATTTTTCCAACTCTTTGGKCATGTCAAACCTTGGTAAAATATTCCATGTGTTTTACCCCTTTTAAGTTTGTGCATGGAATGGAGGCGGTTCTTTTAATTTAATGTGAAATCCCTTATTTTTTGAATTGTTGTCCAATACCTTAGTTGAGGAAAAACACCTCATTGATTTGGAATGCCTTGATGAACATTACTGAGATGGATATACAATGAATAAGGCCCATAAGAAACACATGAAATATCAGTATCACAAGAATGTTCATCATTAATTCTTTTAAAAAAGATACTTCATCTTGGTCTAAGATCATGATAATGATAAGTTGGGGGTAGGTAAGTTCACAACAATGTGTCATGGTCCTTACTTTATGAGGTGTGTTTTACAAGAAGGAGATTATGAGTTGGTAGAATAAGAAGGGACCCCTTTGGATGAGCCTTGCAATGGGATTTATCTAAATAGGTATTAAGCATAGACAATGATGTCTCACTATTGTATTGTGCATGTTGTATATAAGATTTTTATATTTTATATTTATTTTATATTTTTTTAATTTTTGGTTCATATTTATCATACTTTTTKATTGATCTGTAGATTTCATTGGAYRCCCTCATATATGTAGGATTCACAAACTGCACTAGTAGATGTAACTAGAACCTTTCTTCCATGGCTTGGGTGATTTATTTTGCCATGGGATAGCTTGTGAAATTAGGAGGAATCTGTTCGCCATGCAACCAATAATGTTGCGAAGTATAGTGTTGTTATTAAACTTTTTGTTGAATCCATTACACTCAATATACAACATATGAGTGTCCACTTGGATTCACAACTAATGGTGTCTCAGTTGGATAACATCTATCGTATGCACAATCATATGCTTCTTCGAAATTATTTATGGGTGAGTCCTTGAGTTTTATTTTGAGTTCATTAATTTATCCATATGACAAAGAGGTTTAATAAATCGATTGATTTATTAACTAATTATGTTTTATATTGTAATTTTTCACTTTAATTTAACTAATAATGTATGAAAATAATCATGAAAAAAAAAACACACAATTTTTTTTTTTTAACTCATAAATAAACTAAAATTATTTTTATATAATATAAAACAATACATCATTTCCAAAATGTTTATTGTCATGTACAAAAATTAGCTCTACATCCTCTCATGATAAAAAAAAAATGGGTCTATATATATGTTGACCACAATAAAGAATAAAATGAAGACTACTCTTCAAATTTTGAGCCCTCATGTACACCATGAGGGCATGTGATTGTTGTGGCTAATAATTATAGAAGTTGTTGCCACGATGGTGGTACTCTTACCACATGTTTATACATCGCTTTGAAGAGATTATAGTGTGGTAGTAGTGTATGTAGTGTATATGTCTATGGTAATTGGTTCAAGTGCATCAAATGTTTAACCTTCAACCCATGCTTCTCTAGCTACTACTGATGATTCCTTAGCTACTAGTCCCATCTCTCCATATGGTAGGTATACTAATGGATCTAGGCAAGGTGGTAGTGGGTAAGCTATTGATGGATCTATTGATGCATATACCTTACATTGTTTTGTTGGATCAAAGAAAACCGAAATGAAGCATTGATGTTTGTGAAGTCTCCTATTGGTTAAAATCCTCAAAAAATTTCTCAGTTAATTAGGCTTGGATTATTCTCAATCAAAGGTGATCTGCTAATTTTCTCCACTTTCCCACATAGGAGAGAGTTTTCTCCTGATACCGATACACCAAAACAATGATATATGGTAAGGGGTTTCATAATAAAATGCCCCCATTGACATTGTTTCAATTGTTTGGTATCGATATATTGATACAAATACATCATTGATAGCATTGATCTCATGTCCAATTCAAACATTACGAAGCTGCAACAATCCATCATTTGAACAACACTTCAAGGTGTCATTATATTTATGTCTCCAAAGAGATGAAAAGCATGCACATGTCAACTTATCGACATGTTGAAATGTAGTTATAGAAAATATTTTTGTAGTGTAGGACATCAATATATAAATGTCTATAGAATCATGTGAATCCTTATGTAGATTAAAATGGGATGATTTTATTGAAAGACCTAATTTTTATGTGTAAACATTGAAACCAAATCGTATAAATGTTTCGTTTTGACCCAAAATGTACTAGTGATCGTTGTGGTTTAGGAGTTTCATACCGAGGGTTGAAGCAACTGTATAGATTAGAATATGATTCAAAAAGAATGGTATGTCATGTTGAGATTAAAGTTTGTCCATTATTTTGATGAGAAAATCAATGTTTTATTCATCCTTTATAAATCAAAGTATGAGGTTGAAAATATTGTTTGAAATACTAAGTAGAAAGCTATTTATATAATATTTGATTGTATATTATAATATTCAATCTTATCATTTAAGTCCAAAAGATTTAATCACCTTTCACTTCTTTTCAATGTTGTGAGAGAGAACAAAACACATGAGAATTTCCCTAAACTAGAAATGAAATTCAAAAGTTGGTAAATTTTGATTTTAATATTGAGTCGCTAAAGCTTGGGGGTTGGAACTTAATTGCATCCTTATGGAGCACCCACATTCTCACTGTATCTTGGGAGTGAATTTCAAAGATCAATATTTGATTTAGAAGGTGATTTAAAATACATGGTATGGAGGTTTTGACTCTATGTTAATATTAAATAGCATATGCATAATAGAGGGTTCATTATAATAGGCACACTCCATCCATTATGTTGAAGGGATCATTGTTTTCTTCATCCTTTCTGAGGCAAAATATGAGGTTGAAGATATTATACGGAATCTTCTATAGAAATCTATTTATATTGTGTTTGATTGTATATCTTATTATAATATTATTTTCATCTTAAATTAAAGTGTTTCTTGTAGATTCTTTCCATTTAAATCAAAGAATTATTCATCTTCAATTGATACCGAAAAATATATATGTACAATTAAAAAGAACACATTATTTATATTGTGTATTAAATATATTCAATATTTTATCTCTATCAAATGACTCGTTTTAAAATTTCATATTAGTTTTATTAAAATTTTGTTTTTAATGGTATGATAGAGAAAACATTTTGACTCGTGAGTGAGATTTCAGTTGGTTTAGCATATATACATAATATTGTTGTGACTTCAAAAAATTGAATGAGATGGCTTCAGAGAAAAATGTGGTTGATCTTACATTGAACTTAGGCATAACAAAGAAGATGTCAGGTTTTGGTTGTATATATGATAAGAATTAAGAGCCAAAACTTTCTCAAGTGTACCATTTAAATGGATGAATTATTTATATTTTATTGATATAGAAACATGGTTTGTGAGATCTATACTACATTTAATAATAATGCATGATTTATATTTGTGTGTTAAATACACTCAAGATTTTATTTTCTATCAAACTTTGAACTAGGTTCATAGTAGAAAGAACTAAAATTTATGATTACAACACTTTTTCTTATGTACTTGAATTTATTTAGTAAGATTTGCAATAAATTTAACTGTGGAATGTTGGGTGTTTACTTGGTGTTATTTTGCTTATCTCATTTTACTAGGGGTTTTTCTATCATCATGGCAATGCTTGTCCTATTATTGAATTTATGTTATCACTCATTCACATCCATACTAGATCTTACTATAATGTTCTAATTCCAATTAATTACAACATGCTTTCAAGCCTCTCACCTATACCAACTATGTTGTACAAAATTAGCATTTCAAAAGATTGCTAATATTCAGGTCCAAGTTTCAGTTAATGATAGAGTACGTTGCACTTGCATTTTCTTTTTTAAAAAATCAACCCTAAATTTTATGTTCCTTCAAATACAACAGTGTCAATAAGCACTTTCTACAGGACAATACGAGGGAGATGTGTAATTCCTTCAATTCTCAACATGCATCTAATAAGTGTCACAATTAAAGAATTATAGAATATTAAGCAAATTAAAAATATATAATGTCGACCCTAATCTAAAGTTTAAAATCACACACACATACTCAATTAAGAAAGTATTAAACATTAATCATGTTCCAACTAATTCATACGTAGCTACTAGTTGTAGCCAGCTTATAAGTTTTTACTCAAGAAGTCTAACCACTGACATAACAAGCTATCTTTGTAATGCAGTGTATAACTATCTAGCCAATTCTTGGATGTCATAATATATATTATTTAATATCTTGGATGCAGTAATGTCTCAAATTTGCATGTAGTTTTGGATATTGTGACTACTAAAAAATTATGTAGATTTTTGTTATGAGAAAACTCAATCCATATTCGGATTCGAACTTAAGAGTTTCATAACCCATTCATTTGATAATATGGTTGGGATTTGTCTTATAAAATCTTAAATAAAATTTAAATTATGATTTGAATAATTTTCACCATATTTTAATATTTTACAATATAGTGAATATAAACTAGCATAGATCCATCTGAACTCAAGATTTACCGTTAGACAAGACATATCAAATCTTAAATAATATATATTATTTAAATATCTTGGATGCAGTAATGTCTCAAATTTTGATGTAGTTTTGGATATTGCGACTATTTAAAAATTATGTAGATTTTTATTATGAGAAAACTCAATCCATACTTGGATTCAAATTTAAGAATTCCATAACCCATTCATTTGATAATGTGGTTTGGATTTGTCTTGTAAAATATTAAATAAAATTTAAATTATGATTTGATTATTTTTCACCAATTTTTTAATATTTTACAATATAGTCACTACTACATATTGGAAAAATTGTGATGATCTACTTGCGATGTTATGGACAAAATTGGCCATACTGTCGAAAAATAGAGGAAATTTTAAGTTTTTTTCTCCATCCTACCTGATATCGTCGCACGTGCGACGTAATTTTCAAATCGTCTCTCTTGCAACGTCTTCGGAAGGTCGTCTCTCTTGCGACAACATCAAATGTGTGTCGCTCTTGCAACGGTGTGGATACTAGGTCCTCACCCCCCTAACAGTCACCCACTATTTGGAAAAGTCAACATTGACTTGGTCAATTGTCATCGGAATTGCAAAGTTGTAAAATATATAAATATGTTGCATTTTACGGATGTTGCGACAAGTTTTCTATAACAACGACAGTTCAAAAAGGGTATAAGGTCTTCTTTGCAAAGAAAAAACAGGTTCTTTTTCATATATTATAATAAACAAATATAATATATATTCTATTATACACCACTCAATTTTATAAGATAATCATCAGTATATGTGTGTGGGGAAGAATGTCAGAAAACATTATAGGTGGGAAAAAAATTAAAGAGGGTGAAAAGGGTGATGGTAAATGTTATTGCCCTTGCAAAAATTGTTGTACTAGACATCCCGAAAGAGTTTTAATAGCAACATCTAAAAAACATTGTAGAAAATATGGGCACATGGACGGGGGATCAAATGAATATCGTCCCATGGTATATATATATATATTCATTATTTGTTTTAATATTGATTGTATTCTCAAACTTTTATATTGTTTTATACATGCACTAATTTTGCATGATTGTTTCTAATTATAAAGTTAGAGTTTCCCCCTAATTTTCTACGGAAAGCACCAAGTAGTAGCAGAAATGTTGTTGTAGAAGATGAGGAACATCAAGCGAATAATGAAGATCAAGTTAATGATCCCATGGAAGTATATGATAATAATAACATAGTTCAAGATGATGGGACAAATCAAATGATCCAATTCTTATTTGGTCATCCAAATGAGGATCATGGGGACAATAGTGATGGTATTTATGATGAATCTCTGATTGAAAAGGCAAATAAATGACTTTATAAAGGGCCAAGAGCAAATCTTCTCTCCACTACATTGTTGTTGGTGAACTTAAAGGTTACGAATCATTTATCGAACACTTGTATGATACAGATCCTAAGGTATGTAATATGTTTCATCACATCTACATAAAGGTTAACTTTTTCCCTTTTTTTAGTGTTAATTAATGTGTAAAATAAAAATGCAATATTTACAATTACTATTCTTTAGATTAACTAGTTATTTTTTATGTTTTAGATTGTTAGGTGAATTTATGTTACCCTCGTCAAATATTTTTCCTCTCACATATCGATATTTACATGCCATTATGAAAGACATTGGAATCGAGTATCAAAGTATAAAAGCACGTCCTGATAATCATATTATATATTATGGACAACATGTGTCGAAAAAAAATTCCCGGTATGTGGTATCAATAGATATTGAACCGATCAAGTAACGAAAATGGTGCCTCGAAAGGTTCTCCAACATATTCCCATAATTCCACATTTGCAGTGACTATTCAAGTGCCAAAGCATAGCACAATTTATGGATTACCATGCATGAAAGAGAATTGAATATGGCGTTCTTCAAATGTCTGCATATGGTTATGCATTTAAGGAAATTGTTGCAAAATGGCCAGAATTTACAGATGAACCTCGTAATGTTAGGCTTTCATTGGAAACTGACAGTGTTAATCCATTTGGAGAGCTTCGGTATGTTTACTTAGTGTGGCCTTTTTTTTTTCAACAATAACATTCATCCTTGGATGTCAATAAAGAGAGACCACATAATGTTGACAATGATTGTTCCAGGTATTTGTTTTTCATTAATTTTTCGAATGTAAATTTTTAATTTTTCTCTTTTTTTTCATAATATCTTTTCTTTATTTATTTACATATATATAAATACCATGGTAGTAATTTTGTGTAATTGAAAACAATTAGGTAAGTACCAATTTAAAGATATGAATGTGTATATCGAGTCTTTTATCGACGAGCTACTACAGTTATGGGAGGGCATCACTATGTATGACATATGTAAACCAATTGGGTAGAAAAGATTTCAACATCGTGGAATACTTTTATGGACAATTCATGATGCCTCGGGACTAACACATTTTTGTGGTATGTAACGTTCCATATTGCACACTTGAATAGTATATAATTAATTGAAGATATCATGCATGTTGTTTAAATAATCCTTTCGTATATTAATAATTCACACTAATCCATCTATTGCAGATCTTCAAACAAAGGGTAAATTTGCATGTCCAGTTTGTGGTCCTAGGATGAAATATCATCGGTCAAAAATTTTAGGAAAGGAGGTGTTTGATGAGTATAGACACTTCCTCTCTAAGAACCATAAGTATCGCACTACTGAAAAAGATCTTTTCAATGAGAAACAAGAGACCGAACTAAAACCACAAAGAATGATACCTTGCCTATGGAAGTTGGAATATGACAGAATTAATCCTTGAGGTACTCATTTTGTTTATGTATCGTAAATGGAATCATGTTTTGAAATTTTATTTTAATTATTCAATTTATTTTACTACATTTTATAAATAGTGTTTTGATTTCTTTTATGCTCGATCAATGTCGTCGTCGGGAAGGTAGTAATAATGGTCTTCCATGAGGAATGAAATGTTATCCCACTCAATTCATGAGGTTGCCTTACTATGAGGAGCTAAAAATAGTTCATTTGTTTGATACAATGCATATCGGGAAGAATGTGACATAAACATTATGGCAAATCATAGATGGCGGGAGAGATAAAGAAAAAATTGTCAAAATTTGTAATGACATTCAGGAAGCCAATCATGCAATGAAAAGTGTGATCCGATCAAATAGTGATAGAGACCAAAATAACCTTCCATGGTTATTAACAGAGGATCAAAGCAATGGTGTAAAATAGGTCATTCAAAGAATTAAATTTCCCACAGGTTTTTGTTCAAACATGAAAGGTGAATTTGGTGGGGTAAAAACACATGATTGACATACCTTCATTAAGGTAATTAATAATTTTAGTATTCATATTTATATATTGGTCGTACACATTTTTTGATATTTTATTTTTTTTGTCTAGTTTTGAAACAAGTAACGATTCGTTTTTATTGTTACAGTATGTTCTACCTCTATCTCTCCCAAGCAACTTTGACAACAATGTCAAACAAGTTATATATGATCTTGGAAAATACATAAGGTAAGTAGTTGCAATATATATGTAAAAAGGTTTTTCAATTTTTTGGTGTACTTAATGACATGTGTTTTACTTGTAATGTAATATGTATTCTGTTTTGTTGAAACATGTTATNCGTACACATTTTTTGATATTTTATTTTTTTTGTCTAGTTTTGAAACAAGTAACGATTCGTTTTTATTGTTACAGTATGTTCTACCTCTATCTCTCCCAAGCGACTTTGACAACAATGTCAAACAAGTTATATATGATCTTGGAAAATACATAAGGTAAGTAGTTGCAATATATATGTAAAAAGGTTTTTCAATTTTTTGGTGTACTTAATGACATGTGTTTTACTTGTAATGTAATATGTATTCTGTTTTGTTGAAACATGTTATTTTCTTGCGTCATGATCTATAGATGGTTTTGATTGAAAGAAATCCATGAAGATGATATAAAGTATTGGAAGAGAGAAATTCCTTGGCTAATGTGTGAAATGAAAAAGTATCTACCTCCAACATTTTTCAATGCACAAGAAAACTACCGCATACACAAAGTTGAGGAGATTGAAATGTGTGGACATGTACACACAAGGTTAATGTGGATGGTGGAGAAGCACTTGAAATCATTGAAGTATTTGGTTAGACAAAGAGCACATCGTGAGGGTTCTATGGTGGAGGGATATATGGTATATGAATCCATGGTGTATATTAGTAAGTATCTTCCTAAATTAGCAGTGCAAACTATGCATGCAATGGATTGCATTTGGGATGTGAACTCCATCAAAAACTTTGAAGGGGAGCAGCTGTTGGGGAAAGGTACAATGAAGAAAGTGAGAGGTAATTAAACTGTGGATATTTGTAATAAATATAAATTTTTGGTTTTTTGTGTATATGATAATACTCATTTAACATTTATTATTTCATCATTTATTAATTTTTACCATGGTTATATGTAGTATTACAGATATAAAATAGTATGCAGAACATAAATATTTTAGCTAGAAATGATAGAGAAGCAATGATATAATCAGAACAATACCAGAATAATACCAGAATAACACCAAAAAGAGCACTTTGATTATTAATAGAAATGTTCACTTGCCTCTTCGAGGGGGGAACCTCCAACAGAGCAGAGCTCTATTACAATAATATCCAAGACAATATTTCTCATACCCTGTACTTATATTTATACTCTATCTATCCAAAAGAACAATCTAGAGGAAGATCCTTCTAGAAGTGGAAGCTTCAATTAGGTCTTCTTACATTTGAATTATTCTTCCTTATTGTTAGGCCTTATTAATATTGGTATTTATTATATGGAATTATATTATTCTACCTACGTGAGGGGTTAGGGAGGTTAGGTCCCTAACATGCCCTCCCCATTGAAGAACAACCTTGTCCTCAAGGATTCAGATGAGGGAATTGTTGTAGAATGGTGGTCGGCTCTCAGGTGGCATATTCTGGAGGTGTATCTTTCCATTGGACTAACACTTCATGGATGGTGCACTGATGGAGATGACACTCTCTCTGGGCCAAGATTTCTTGTGGCTAAAACCATATGAAACATTTTTCATCCAACTCAGGGAGACTAGTTTGAGTTTGGCACTTAGTTCCAATCACCTTCTTTAAGCATGAAACATGAAAAACATGATGGAGCTTCGACTGATTGGGTAGAGATAACTGACAGGCCACTGATCCCACATGTTTTAGCATTGTATAAGGACCATAAAATTTGGGTACAAGTTTCTGACAGTGTTGAGCTTTGAGTGAAGTCTGCTTATAAGGTTGTAGTCGAAGAAATACATGGTCCCCTTCAACAAAATGGCATTCGAAATGAACTTGATCTGCTTGTTTCTTCATGCGATTCTTATCCATGAACAAATTGTCTTTGAGTGCACGAAGAATAGCCTCACGGACGGTAAGATATTTTTCAACCTACTGAACCTTCGATACCCCTGGCATATAGGAGAGAACTGATGGGGGATTTTGGCCATAGACTGCTTCAAAATGAATCATGCGAGTAGTTGTATGGTAAGATGTGTTGTACCACCATTCAAGTAGGGGTAACCATTGAGCCCACTGATTTTTCTGCTCAGATGCAAAACACATAAAATATGTTTCCAAACACTTGTTGACAACTTCAGTCTGGCCATCCTTCTAGGGGTGATAGAAAGAGTTGAGATGCAATTGGATGCCCTGTAGCTTGAACAATTCTTGCCAAAATTTGTTGGTGAAAGTGGGGTCTCTTTCAGAGACAATAGAATTAGGCATGCCATGAAGCTTGAAGATACTATCCATGAAGATTTGAGCCACTTTGGCGGTTGTGAAGGTGTGTTGAAGAGCACAAAAATGAACATATTTGGAGAGACGATCTACTACCACCATGATGACTGATTTATTTCCCGATTTAGGTAATCCCACAATGAAATCCATAGAAATACCTTGAAAAATAGAAGGGGGAATCAGAAGCGGTTGGAGTGTGCTTGGAGCTTTGACAGTTTCTCCCTTGTTGCGTTGCCAGACCTCACATTCAACCACAAAGGTGTTGACGTCCTGTTTCATACCTTCCCATAAAAAATAACTTTTGACCCATTCATAGGTTTTGGTAAACCATGAATGCACGGCTATGGGTGAGGCATGAAGTTCAGAAAGCACTATGGATTTAAGTTGGGATTTCTTGCATAAATATAAATGGCCTTTGTAGTGAAGCTCTTCATTATTCCAAGAGTACCTTAGAGAAACTAAAAAATTGTGTTGCAATTGGTGGAGCAGGCTAGAAATGTTGGGGTCTTGCAACCATTCCTAATGAAGGAGCCAATCTGGTATAATGAAGGAGAGGGATAAAAGGGACATGTCTTCTTCATATTTATGGTAAAGAGCATCAACCACTAGATTTTCCTTTCCCTTCTTGTAAATTATCTCATATTCATATCCAAATAGCTTGGTCACCCATTTTTGTTGCATCGGGGATGAAATTCGTTGTTCTAGGAAATACATGAGACTCTGGTGATAAATTTTGATTTGGGATCATTGACCCAATAAATAAGGATTCCAAAGATCCACATCATGTAGAATAACTAACATTTCATTTTCATAAATGGATTGGATCAAATTTCTCTCTGAAAATTGTTTCCTAGTGAAGGCCAAGGGCCTATCATCTTGCATGAGGAAAGCTCCAATTCCTTTCCTAGAAGCATCACATTCCAATACGAATGTATTTGTGAAGTCTGGGAGGGCTAGGACAGGGGTCGAGCACATAGCATATTTTAAGGCTTGGAAGGCATGATCTGAAACTAAAGTCCAAGTGAAAGCATTATTTTGAAGGAGGGAAGTGAGAGGAGATACAATCTTTCCATAATTCCAAACAAACTTCCTATAATAGCCCGTTAAACCCAGAAAACCACACAAGCTCTTAAGAGTTTTAGGGCGAGGTCGATCTTGCATAGATTCAGATTTCTTAGGATCCACTCAGACACCATCCTTGCTGACAATATGACCCACGTATTCCACTTCTGAGGAACCAAAGGCACATTTATATTGTTTGAGGAAAATTTGATGTTTAGAGAGTAGATGGAGAACTTGATTCACATGGGAGAGATGGGATGGATAAGTTTTACTATAGATGAAAATATCATCAAAGAAAACTAATACAAAATGATGAAGAAAAGGATGGAAGACATGATTCATAAGAATTTGGACAGTGGAAGGAGCATTACACAATCCAAAGGGAATTACCAAGAATTCATAAAGACCTTCATGAGTATGAAATGTAGTATTTGGAATGTCTTCTTCTTTTATACAGATCTGGTGGTAGCCATAACGTAGATCCAATTTGGTGAAGTACTGAGCACCACTCAATTCATCTAAGAGGCCATCAATGATAGGAATGGGGAATTTGTCTTTGATTGTGGGTTTGTTGAGGGAGCGGAAATCAGGACACATGTGCCAAGTACCTTCTTTCTTGAATACCATGACCACAGGTAAATAATAGGGGCTAGTACTAGGACGGATAACACTGGATTCTAGTAATTCATGAACAATTTTCTCAATTTCATTCTTTTGGGAAAAGGGATGATGATAAGGCTGAACATTGGGAGGAAGACTTCCTGGGATGAAAGGGATGGAATGATCATGGAATCCAAGGGAAGGGAGAAGTTCTTGAGGGGTGGTAAAAACAACATGGTGGCGGGAGAGGATAGATTCCAATACCTTCCTAGAAGCATCACATTCCAATGAAAAATTCTTTGTGAAGTCTGGGAGGGATAGGATATGGGTCGATCACATAACATATTTTAAGGCTTGGAAGGCATGATCCAAAGCTAAATTCCAAGTGAAAGCATTCTTTTTAGGGAGGGAAGTGAGAGGAGCTGCAATCTTTCCATAATTCCGAACAAGCTTCCTATAATAGCTCGTTAAACCCAGAAAACCACGCAAGCTCTTAAGAGTTTTAGGGCGAGGCCAATCTTGCATAGATTCAATTTTCTTAGGAATGAATCAGACACCATCCTTGCTGACAATATGACCCAAGTATTCCACTTCTGAGGCACCAAAGGCACATTTAGATTGTTTGAGGAAAAGTTGATGTTTAGAGAGTAGATGGATAGCTTGATTCACATGGGAGAGATGGGATGGACAAGTTTTAATATAGATGAGAATATCATCAAAGCAAACTAATACAAAATGATGGAGAAAAGGAAAAAAGACATGATTCATAAGACTTTGGAAGGTGGAAGGAGCATTACACAATCCAAAGGGCGTTACCAAGAATTCATAATGACTCTCATGAGTATAAAATGTAGTCTTGGGAATGTCTTCTGCTTTTATATGGATCTGGTGGTAGCCAGAACGTAGATCCAATTTGGTGAAGTACTAAGCACCACTCAATTCATCCAAGAGGTCATCAATGACATGAATGGGGAAATTATCTTTGATTGTGAGTTTGTTGAGGGAGAGAAAATCAGGACACATGCACCAAGTACCTTCTTTATTGAGTACCATGATCACAGGGGAAGAATATGGGCTAGTTATGGGACGGATAACATCAGCTTCTAGTAATTCATGAACAATTTTCTCAATTTCATTCTTTTGGGAAAAGGGATGACGATAAGTCTGGACATTGGGAGGAAGACTTCCTGGGATGAGAGGGATGGAATGATCATGGACTCCACGAGAAGGGGGAAGTTCTTGGGAGGTGGTAAAGACAACATGGTGGCGAGAGAGGATAGATTGGAGGTCAGGATGCACATAAGGTGTCTCAACAACATGAATGGAGTGGATTTGGTCTATAATTCCCGAATGACCTTTTTTTAGGAGCTTTTCCATGCGATGGGAACTGATGATCTCAGGGGAGCTTGCAGTCATGCCTTGGAACTTATATTGTTGTCCCTGTTATTGGAATTGCATGGTTAAGTCCTTAAAATCAATGAGAATGGAGCCTAGAGTGCGTAACCATTTGGCACCAAGAACAATGTCACAACCACCCATGTCTATATAAAACATATGGGATTTCAAGTGATACTGACCAATTTGCAATCGCACATTTTCACATCATCCCCCAAATTTCAGGGAACCACCATTGGCAATCATGATTTGAAAATTATTGATGGAACAGATGTAACAATTGACTTCTTGGGAAATGTGGCAATGAATAAATTTATGGGTGCTGCCACTGTCCACAAGGATGATGAATTTCCTATTTTTGATGTAACAAATTATTTTGAGAGTCTGGGGAGCAAATAATATAGTGATGGAAATCAGTGAAATCATCGGGTCAACGTCTGGTGGGTCAAAGGGTGGGGTGAGGTTAGAAGGCGGTGCTAGTTCCTCCATAGGAGGAATAACAACATCTTCTTCAGAAAGATCCTCGGTCACGGCCATAAAAATCTTTTGTTCCTTACACTTGTGCCCGAGAAAATATTTTTCATCACAATTATAACAAAGACCCTTGACTTGACGTTCAACCATTTTAGCCCTGGTTAATTTATGGATCTTGAGGGGAGGTGTAGAAAGGGAAATACTAGTGGGCTTAGGGCAAGGAGGAAAGGAGGGTTTGAGGGTCTGGGAGGACACAATATGTTGGGATTCCTTGGCTCATTGAGTAGTTTCCAACCAAGTATGGGGGCGTTCCATGAGGACATGGGCATGAATTTGATCTTTGATTACACTAATAAAACATTCGCTAAAGAAATCATCTGACATGCCCTTTGTTCTGAAAGCCAAGCGATCAAATGCGGTAATAAAGTATTCCACTGTCCCGGACTTCTTTAACTTGGTCAAATGGCCTAAATGTTGGGTGTTATAGTCAAATCGGTCATAAATTTTGGCCACAAACTGTGTCCAAGCAAGATACCCTTGGCGTGCCTTTTTTCGCCATTGCCACCATTGCCATCGTTCCGGATATAGATGTAGGATACCATAACGAAGCTTGGATATATAATCAGTAATTCCATGCAAAGAGAAATAATGTTCCATTTGGGTGACCCATCCTGTAGGATTTGATCCATCAAATTTGTTCACCTCAATTCTAGGAGGGCAGAGGTCTCGGGAAAAATGGGTAGTATGAGGGCCATGGTAATAGGAAGAGTCATGGTCATTCTGATAATATGGTTGTTCAGAAGAGAAAGGGTTCTTGGAACAGCCCAAGAAGTGTTATTTGAGGTCTTTGATGTAGGAACATTGTTCCTGGAGGTCTTTGATGTGGGAAAATTGTTCCTTGAGAATATCAATAGTTGAATTGATGGATCTAATGTTTCCATTGATATGCTTTATGTCTTCCTTGTGCTGGTGGTTGTCAGCAATCAAGGCATTGAGTTCTTGGGCTCGGGTGGTAGTCATTTGGACAAAGGAGCAGGAAAATGGTATAGGGGAAACAAAAGGAGTCTGGAGGGGTGGGTGGGACCACGAAGAAAAAAGGGTTTCAAATAATAGGTACCATTGTGATCAGGGAGAAAAGGGGTATCCAAAGGGATGGGAGCCAAATAAGGGTGTCGAAGACGGGTCGGGTCCACAAAAACAAATTGTCTTAAAAATTATAGGTATCATTGGAATCGGGCGAATAGAGGAACCCAGTGGGACAGGTCCCAAATAAGTGTGTTGGCAGGACCACTATACTCTTTTTTTTTACTCTTATGGAATTATACTCCAACTTGAATAATACTGCAGTGACAAAATTCCCAAATGCTTAACATGAAGAAATGTGTAGTAATTTCGCAACCAGAATACAAAAGGCATAGTTGCACGACAATAGATCTTGTATGCTTTGTCTTTTGTTTCCGTCCCCATGGGTAGGATATTCAGGGTTTCTACAGACAAGGGTTTTCCCTATGCTATATCTCTTTGATATACGTGTGGGGTCCAACAGTAGTACTCGACCCAATATCTCAGGGCACCAACTAAGGAGGCTAGATCGTGCCCTTAGTCGTACTACCCAAGTACTAGAGAGTATCTTTCTGAGTGTTGTTCTCAGTGGCACTATAGCATTCAGGTGACCGATTGAGTTATCTATGGAGGACTTCGGGATATCTAGGTCGATCTGTATACATGTGTTGTCTGATGCTCTACCACTCAAAGGGGTACCAACAAGGGTTACAAGGGTGCCCAACATATGCGTGCTTAGGTACCACGTGTATTTCCTATGTGTATGACTCCCTAACCATGGGTTTATGCATGTAATGACAGATCTTTGTAGCTTTAAGACGTCAGAATACGTATCTACCCTGAAAAAAATTTAACCCACATTTTTCTGCCGAGGAAGGTGATATGATACCACTTGTATTATTCCAGATATAAAATAGTATGTAGAACATACAAATTTTAGCTAGAAATGACAAAGAAGCAATGATATAATCAGAACAATACTGGAATAACACCAGAAATAGTACTTTGATTACTGATAGAAATGTTCACTTGCCTCTTCGAGGGGGAAACCTCCAACAAAGTAGAGCTCTATTACAATAATATAAAAGACAAGATTTCTCATACCCTCTACTTCTATTTATACTCTATCTATCTAAAAGAACAATCTAGAGGAATATCCTTATAGAAGTAGAAGCTTCTATTAGGTCTTCTTACATTTGGCTTATTCTTCCTTATTGCTAGGACTTATTAATATTTCCCTTTATTACATGGAATTATATTATTCTACCTACATGAGGGGTTAGGGAGGTTCGATCCCTAACATTATAACTAATATTTAATATTGGTGAATTGTGAATTTTTGATCGGTCAGTTGCTCAAGATTGGGATGCACTACATTTATACATTGCAAACAATCTTGACTGGATGAAGGTATGGATTGATAGATGTAAACAACATCATGGCGGTAGCTTATCATGGAAAGAACTGTCTGAATTGGTTAGAGAAGCTCGTCGTAATGGAAATAGATTTAGCATATTGTTTGAAAGATGGAAAGGAAAGGAAATTCACCCATTTTATTCAGTTATTTTATATTATATTAATGTGACTGTAGGTGTTTTTTTTTCATATTGTACTTTCCAAGTTATATAAATTTGTTTATTATTAATTGAAAATGCATCTTTTACATGTCTAGAATATTGCAGTTGAAACACCATAAGGCTATGTGGTGCAATGGCTTTAAATTTTGCATCAAAAAGTTGTATGAAACCAGGAATTTTTTTTATAGTGGGATAACTGCAGTATTCCAGGTCACTAATTTTTCCTCTAGGAGTGACAAACGTCCTTGAGAATATGAAAATATATACTATAGGTTTTTGAATGATATAATTGAGTGTGACGTTAATTCATTCAAAATAGTTTTGTTCAATGTCAAATGGTATAGGTTACGAATGCATGAACATGACGAGGAAATAATTGTTATTCAACATGCCAACAGATTTCTAATTATTAAAACAATGGTTTTTGAAAAAGAAAATGACCGCTATGTTTTTCCAAGTCAATGTCAACAAGTCTTTAACTCAAAGGTTCCAAGTGAGAGGGATTGGTCATTTGTTGTTAGATATGATTCAAGAGGAAGGCCAATAAATTATATTGTAGATAAGCAGACAATATTGAAGAAGAATATGATTTAGAGCTAGAGAAGGAAGAATATGGGTCGACAGATGAAGAAGACGAATAAGATGAACTAGGCATAGCAGACATTGTGCCAGTTCTTGTTGATGATATCGATGAAGATATGCTCTAAAATTACATTGATGACGATGATGATATCATCAATCCTTTCAACATTATTTCTGAACCGGATGATGATACAAATGTCGATTTGGATTATCAAGAAGAATATATAGAAAAAGGATGATACAAATGTTTCATTGGATGAGGTATGTAACTAGATATTTTAATTTGTATGAATTATTCTCTTTAAATATATTTTTATGTGGGTTAATTACATGTTATTAAGTTTTATTTCATTTTTTGATATCCTATGCTACATGTTGTTAATTGTTGTTGTAATCAATATTAAGAATTGAATACTTATGGGAGGGATGTTAGAGAAAAGTTCCAATTGTTTTACAATTGATCAACAAATATTGACAAACCAAATTAACCTATAAACCAAACTGAACTAAATTAACCTATAAACTAGCCTAAATTAATGACAATAATGGAGGTTAGATCATTAAAAGGGGTCAAATAATACATGGTTGTGTGAGAACTGAAAAGGAAAAGGTGACCAAAGAGAAGACCAATTATATATAGGCACATGACTAGTTTTGATTACTAGAATAAGTGTTGATTCTCGTCGACCCCGCAAAGTGACCAGTTAATGGGGCCAACGTTGAAATTGTCTCAAAATTTTCCTGTATTCATTGAAATTTGACATGGTTGCACTAGATGAATGCCTTGACGGTATGAGAGGGTTCCAAGACTCAAATATTACTCATATTATACCCACATAAGTGAATGGTCTGTAACTGGGTGGCCAATAAGTGGAATATGGTTAATAGCTTAGATGAGAGAAAAAATCAAAGATAAGATCAAATAACTGTCGAATCTTGTGCAATTTTATGAGTACTTGTTTATCGAGTATTTGTGTGTTTTAAAAAACTTTTGATATAGTCCATAAGTATTTATCGATGTTAGGTCATGAAAAGGGGTCAAAAAAGACATGGTCATGTGAGAACTAATAAGGAAAAGGTGACCAAAGAGAAGACCAATTAGATATAGGAACATGACCAATGTTTATTACTAGAATAAGTGTTGATTCTCATCAACCCCGCAAAGTGACCAGTTAATGGGGCCAACGTTGAAACTTTCTGAAAAAAAAATTGTAGTCATTGAAATTTGACATGGTTGCACTAGATGCATGCCTTGACGGTATGGGAGGGTTTCAAGACTCAAATATTACTCATATTATACCCACATAAGTGAATGGCCTCTAATTGGGTGGCCAATAAGTGGAATATGGTCAATATCTTAGATGAAAGCGAAAATCAAAGATAACATTAAATAACTAACAAAGCTTGTGCAATTTTTTGAGTACTTGTCTATTGAGTATTAGTGTGTTTTGACAAACTTGTGATATAGTCGATAAATATTTATCGAGGTTAGGTCATGAACAAGGGTCAAAAAAGACATGGTCGTGTGAGAACTGAGAAGGAAAAGGTGACCAAAGAGAAGACAAATTAGATATAGGCACATGACTAGTGTTGATTACTATATTAAGTGTTGATTCTCGTCGACCCTACAAAGTGACCAGTTAATGGGGCCAATGCTGAAATTTTATCAAATGTTTCCTGTAGTCATTGAAATTTGACATGGTTGCACTAGATGCATGCCTTGACGGTATTGGAGGTTTTCAAGACTCAAATATTACTCATATTATACCCACATAAGTGAATGGTCTGTAACTAGGTGGCCAATAAGTGGAATATGGTCAATAGCTTAGATGAGAGAAAAAATCAAAGATAAGATCAAATAATTGACGAAGCTTGTGAAATTTTTTGAGTACTTTTCTATTGACTATTAGTGTGTTTTGATAGACTTGTGATATAATCCATAAATATTTATCGAGGTTAGGTCTTGAAAAGGGGTCAAAGAAGACATGGCCGTGTGAGAACTAAGAAAGAAAAGGTGACCAAAGAGAATACCAATTAGATATAGGCACATGACTAGTGTTGATTAATGTGAAGGGAGACAAGGCCAACTTTTGGGGTGGCATCTCTTGCTCATGTACTTGAAACTGGAGCATATAAATCATGACATGTGAATGGGGCCAATGTTGAAATTTTTTCAATTTGTGCTTGTATGGACTAAAATTTTACATGGTTAGAATAGATGCATGCTATGAAAACGTGGGAGGGTTTCCATACTCAAACATGACTCACACAAAGAATTTCAAAATCAAATAAAAAGCCTATAGAATAATTTATGTGAAGGGAGACAAGGCCAATTTTTGGGGTGGCATCGCTTGCTCATGTACTTGAAATCGACGCATATAAATTATGACATGTGAACGGGGCCAATGTTGAAATTTTTCAATTTGTGCTTGTATGGACTGGAATTTGACATGGTTAGACTAGATGCATGAATTGACGGTATGGGAGGGTGTCTGGACTCAAACATGACTATTTGTGTGTGTGTGTCTAATTGTGACTAGATAAATCAACAACTAGTCTAGCACACACTCATGTGACATGGGGTCATGTTATTCGACAACTACCACTATAACCTCCAGGAATTCCAATGTGGCCCATCACTCAACACACAAGGTAAAACGAGGGTTTCAAACCAATGAATTCACATAACATAGTTCCTTCACAATCCATCATCGGTTGTTCTACACCCTGGGGGCTTACAAATTCTACCATATTATGTTCAACCCAATGTTCATTTGACTGAACATAATCATCATTACTCAATTTCCTTTCCTAAAAATTATTTGAATGACTTCCATTTGCAGTAAACAATACCCTTCTATTCTTTGTAAATCCATTCTTACTTGTCGATGAAATATCATCATATCCAAGACCCTCTAGGTGATATTGGCTCAAGAGTAATGGGAACAACAATTACTTGTCCACTCTTCCCAAGTCTACCTCTGGTATATCCCATCTAAATTAATATTTAGGACCTAATACCTATAGTATGTTTCTCAAAACTAGGACAAAACATAGCATTGGTACTCAAAAAAGCATGAGAAGGTGTCAACATCAATATCATCCTTGTTATAAATAATAGGGATATAATCAAAATCTTCAAATGTATAAAAGGTAATCGAAGAGTTTGTAAGATCTTCTACATAATAGTTTGTAAGTTCAAGACCCTATCTGTAATCTTGTAATCCCTTAATGGTTCATCTTTCTCAGTCATATATAGCAAAAAGAGTTCATATTTTTTCTTCAAATGATGGTATTGATCAAATAATTAAACATTGTCTACTTGAAGGGGACAAACTTCCTCATGAAGCTCATCAAAAAAGTACTATAAGCATGAAGCCTCATTCTTTACCCGGGTATTGGCTACATCAAACCTATTATTGTTCTCCTTCAAACTAGTAATAATTGTATGAGAGTGGTTTTTAACTTCCTCCTCCAAATCATCAATTAAATATGTTTTATCCCCAAATTAATCCATGAGGTTCTTAAAGACATGTTTCAATTTTCTTTCCAAGACATCAATCTTTCTATATTTTTCATCATATCCCTACAATACATTAGTCTAAAAGAGGGAATTTTCTTCCTCCGACTAGGTATTGGTTGTCTCTAGCTAATCCTTCAATATTCCATTTGTGTTCACAATAGAGAAACAGTAGTTGTAAGGCATTTGATTGTTTAGGAAGTCGATCACTAGATTCTTGCAAGGCAATATATTTGTTCTTGAAAATTTCCTACAATTTCTACAAAATTAGTTCTTCATATTCATCAAAGGCTCCCAGTATTTCCAACAAAGGGTATAAAGTACTTAAAGTTTGAACTTTAGTTGATTATGAATAAATCAACTATCCTACTTATTGTTCAATCTTTGACTCGGTTAGGAGAACTTGCTTCCTTATCAACAAATAATAAATCTTACAAGGATATAGGTCCTTGGTATTTTCTTGTACAATAGTAAGGAAATATACACAAAAACAACATAGATAGAACTATGATCTATAGTAATGGAATTATTGCTCGACTTCTACAATCATTAGTTGACCATGCAATATTTTCCAGGTCGATGCTATTATTGGTCGATATGAAGGAACTTATTTTTTGGGCATACACTCCAAGCTTCCTTGGAAACAACCAACCAACTTTTTCATACATCCACCAATACTTGGTCTGACCAACTATGATGCACAGTCAAATAGTGCACCAATCAAATTCTTGTCAACCAATACCACATTTAATATCTAAATATGAGTGGACTATGCTAGATGGTTTCTTCTAATGGATCATTCCTCCATACAATCTTGTAGCCAATAATTAAACTGAAACAAGATTTCACTTCACATGCAAACATATATGAGTAGTGTTCTAGTCAATAATAAAGGTACTCAATCAAAACTATTTATTTGATCAAAGGAACACTTATCAACCACACTCAACTTCAATTGACTATTTTCATAGTGTAGGTATTTTAAAGAGCTACACAAAATTGCCAATGTTGGATCTGCAAGCCTATTCCAATATTTTCTACGGTCTAGGGAAAATAAATGACTATATAGCGATCAATCCAAATCTTACCAAGGTTAGGTCATCAATGCTTCCAAAGTCTAGTTAGACAACTAGTCTTCTATAGACTGTTGCTTAGTCGATACAAGCAATCTCTAAAAATACAATGCTAAAAAGGTCTCACCCATGTTCAATTGATCATTCAAATACCAGTAGCTAAATCATATAGATTATGCCAAGAATTTATCTTTGGTTGATATGAATAGGAAAATATATGGTCTATTTAACAAATGGATTTATCCAAGTGGATAAACATCCACACAAAACTAAATTGATTCACCTAGAATTCAATCAACTACTTCAAAAGAAACCTTGGTAGTAAAATAAGACGAGATATGATGAACACATAAAAGGTGGATCTAGAGCACCATATATCCAATCAATCATCCAATAATGTGTTGATTATGGAAATATAATTCCCCAAAGAATTAGTAGATCAGATAAAGAAACTAGGGTACACTATGAGTGAATTCGATAAAATTCACCATTGTTGGCTCAATTTTAGATCAGGATCCACATCGACATCCAAAATAGGGTATCTATTGTAGTATAAGCATTGGGATTTTCAATTCCCATAAAGGGGAAGGTCTCACTCGAAGCAATATGCTAAGACTAAAGAATGCATAAGGGTCACACAATATGACTAATCTTTAACTCAATACCCATACTTTCCCCTCAACTCTTATGCAATAAGTTACATGTTAGATCATAACCCATATCAATGTATTGAATGACCAACAAACTAATCCAACCAATACAACTATCTACTTAAGAGTGCAACATAAGTTTTAATTCATCAACACATATACAAAGCAATAATATAATACATCATAACTATATAAAATAAAGAAAATAAAAGCTTTCAATGGGGGTCACATTCCATTAATATTCATCATGAACCAATACATCCTTTGTTGGTCAATCAGGAAAACAACCATAACTAAAGCATTATAGAGGAAAAAATCCATATTAACCCCAAAATATCTTACAATAGTCATGATATCATGGTAACAACAAAAATTTCACAATGAACAATAACCCAACCACAGATACCCCACTCTCTAATACTTGTACCACAAACTCTCACTACCACAAAATATGATACTTTCCCTGGTGCAAACTCTTACTACCACAAACTCTGATACTTTCCCCTACACACGAGACCTGCATATGAGACCAAGCAGAGGGATTTATAGTGACTTGGGTACCAATGCCTCCTAGCTTGTATATATATATCATTCGTCCCCTTTTATTCTAAGACCGAGTAGAGGGATTTACAATGACTTTGAGACCAAGTGGAGAGATTTACATTGACACCGAGACCGAGTGGAGGGATTGATTAGGTGACGTTGAGACTAAAGGCGAGGGAGAGGATGGTAACTCTACACACTTGAATTTACAGTGCTAATGCGAGAATAATCATTTTGTTTTTAAAAGTTTTTGTTACTTCCATTTTTGTGTTGGAAGGAGAGGGAACTCTCGCCTTCTTCTCCCCTACCCATACTTTCCTCAAACCCTAGTAGGATTTCACCTTCCAAAATCAAGAGAATCTTGGTTGGAGGCATTGAGATTTTCCTTTTTCCATAGTAATAGCAGTGGCCCCCCTTTCACTATATGATGTAGCTCCTAACATGTTACAGTAATCCCTGTCAGGAAGAAACCATCCCGCCCCTGAGGAAGAAACCATACCACCTCACAACAATTGAAGAAAAAACCACAATATTGCAACCCTATTAGTGTTTCTCATGGATTGTTTCACATGAATATTTTTCTATCAACAAGGAAGACATATTTCCAACTCTTATTAGGCAGAAATCTAGTAACATAGTGAGGCTATTGTGGCAATATGTCCAGTAACATATTTCCAACTCTTATTTTTAATTTGTAATTTCTCTCTTTCTCTTGAGTGCCATGAAACTGCACCCCTGGCCCTACACCATCGGTTGGCTTCACCAAGGAAGAGATATATGTGTCAGCCAACAGTGTCGTCTGCTCTATGGAATCAAGCCTTTCAAAGATGAGGTATTGTGTGATATTTCTCCCCTTGAATTTTGTGATTTTATTTTAGGACAACCATATTTATCGAAATGTCATGATGTGTATGAGTATAGACCCTATAGTGTTATTATTACTTTGGGTAGACAATTGTACATGATACCGAAGATAGAACCTCCTATCGCTATTTCTTTAATCTCTACTAATAAATGCAGTAAGGTCATTTCATAGACCGGGAAGTTTGTCTTCTTTATGATCTGTGCTCACAGCAAGAAGAAGGTCGTTACCACATCCATGACCTATACACAAAGCCTCTCTTTGCAGCAGAAGCAAGTGGACGGGATCGTGGAAGAGTACAGATACATCTTCTCCTCACCCACCAGGGTACCGACACACTGCCAAGTTAAGCATCAAATTGATCTAAACCCCGGTGCGCCTCTACCTAATGGACCAATCTATCATCACTCGCTAATGGAAAATGATGAAATCAAGTGTCAGATCCAATAGCTTCTTCAAAGGGGGCACATCATACCCATATCCCGCCCTTGTGAAATCTCGATTGTACTGGTACAGAAGAAGGACAGGACCTGTCAGCTATGCATTTATTACAGAGCATTAAACAAAATAATATTCAGGAACCGGTACCCAATTCCCAGAATTGATGACCTTCTTGACCAACTCAAGGGGGAAAAGTTCTTCAGCAAGATTGACATAAAGTTTGGATACCACCAAGTTCCCATCATACCAACTGATGTAAAGAAGAAAACTTTCAAATCTAAATAAGGTCTCTTCGAATGGTTGGTCCTGCCCTTTGGCTTAAAAAATGCACCAGCCACTTTCATGAGGTTGATGGATGATGTATTGAGACCCTTCACCAACTCTTTTGTGGTGGTATATTTGGATGACATCCTCATATTCAACAGAACTTGGGAGGATCACATGCAACATATTCAACAAGTTTTGAGCATTCTACGTGTTAAGGTCCTAACCCGCACATAGGTAGATTAATGTATTCGGATGTAATAAAGGTCAATATTGATAAGACCTTTCAATAAAATAGAATAAAGCGGATGTAAGAAGACCTAATAGAAGCTTCCGCTTCTAGAAGGATCTTCCTCTAGATGCTTCTTTTTAGTATAAATAGGAGTTGAGGGTATGAGAACCCTAGCTTGGATATTATTGTAACAGAGCGCTGCTCGATTGGAGGTTGCCCCCTCGAAGAGGCCTGTGAACATTGCTAT
>JASDQU010507347.1:29453-53368 GCA_032191745.1 Picea mariana
CTTTGTGCATTGTCGTTGAGATCATGGTTTAAATTGCTTCCGCAATAATAGTAGAAGCGATTCTGTATTTAACAAGTTGTGGTAATTGTTAGATCAGGAGAATCGCAGGAATACATTAATTTGTATCGAAATTTCTACAATATATCCATCCAATACCAGCCTGATGTTTCAACCAGTAGCTCTGATACCATTTTGTAATGTACCCATCCACCCATAGGTCGGGCTACACCACTTAATATGACTGCAACACACTCGAACACCCATAGGAGACGCATGCTGCAGTCCAGGGACTCACTTCATAGTGACTTATCTCAATTCCAATCACTTCTAAGTTAATTAAGAGGCATGAAAATCACATGCATAAGACAAGATCCATGCTACAACATAAAAGAAATAAAAAAACTTGACATGCACAAAGAATAACCAACAGACAAGCACATTATAAATACATATCTCATAGATAATTAAATACACAATGGAATATACATTATACAGAAAATACATGATAGAGAAAACTTATCTTTTTAAGTAAATATTCACTAGCTGGCTACAGAACAAGGACGTTCCTCCCAACCATAGACAATGTTTTTCTTTTACTCTCAACAAAAGATCACCTCCGAGCTAGGGCTATGAATCCACAAGGATGGGTCCTAGTCCAAATCTAAAAACATACAACAATTGGTTAACTAACTCTCATCTTTCCCAACCTCAACAAATCCAAATTTTCAGCTCTATTTCCCTCTTAGCCTACACAACCCAAAGAAATGAACACCTTTCTCTTCCCTCCAATCCCTCAGATTATACCACTTCTCTCTAGGGCTCTATTTCTACTGGTTAGGAAATATCCTAATTGGAAACTCCAAGAATTCTCAGTTGTGGAAATTTCTATCCGAACTTCCATTAAGCTCATGCACACGGGAATCCATTCCCTCCTGGAATGATCATTCAATTATATTATAGTCATTTAGCATGGATATCCTCTTCCAACGATTTTTTTTCCATGCTCAGCCCAAGAGCACATGAAAAATAGCCCCAATGAGTGAGGAAAAAGGAATAATAAGAAGAACAAGGACTAGGGAGAAGAAGAAGAAGATTAAAAAGAACAAGGATCGGGGATAAGAAGAAGAATAATACCCAAAACAACCCCCAAGGGATGTTTAAATAATTACATGAAGATAAGATCCACATGGCGTCCCTCCCAAGAATCTCATGTAACCTCTTTTCTCCATAAAATCAATTACAGGTAAATAAAATAATAATAAAAAGACTTATCCCCTCAAGCCCCCTCTCTCATGGAATCATAGCCCCCTATCTCTTTTGTCCTTCATCCATCTTGCAGCCAGCGGTGTATTTTATTTATGTATATGAAGTATTACATTTCCTAGGCACTTTGGCCCCTTTTCAACTTTACTGGCTCACCAGCCTGAGTCATAATTACATAATACATTCTTAGTTCATAAGGGTTAAAACTGGGATGTTACAGTAAGTCTTTAACTGTCTATCTATTCTACTATTGATATTCTATTATAATTTCCACCTTAGGTTCCTCAAAAAGTATGTATCAACTTCAGGGAGGAATTGATATTTGGGTTCTCATGCTCAAATGAGAAGGTTACCACAAAATTTTGTTGTAATAGTGTCCATTCTATAGTGCCTCTACGTAGTTCTTATTCTATGTACCAGTTCCATGATATCCCTTTCAATGTATGAATAAAGTAATGAGGCCATTCTTTCGGTGGTGTCAACCTCCATTGTGTTCTGCATTTCTCTATGTGCTCAGTTGTCCTTCCTCGTCCATCATATTTCTACAATGTATTGTTCCCCTGTTCTGTGCCAAATGTAATGTGCAGTAACATTTTACACGAATACCAGTCTTGAATAATTTCCTTGTGCGCACCCCACCATATTCAAGGTGTTTCCTTGAGTGCAATATCTAGGGCTAACAACCTCTGATTTTCCAAAACTGCTTCCTCATAATTTGTCAAGAATTTTTCTAAGTCATTTAAACCATGGAAAGTGGGAGTTTCCCTTACCTCTGCATTGACCCACCTTATTGCACAATCTATTCTTTCACACCTCCTTGTGGAGACTTCATGTAGTCTCTGCTACTAGTTTTCCAGACCTTCCTTGGAGTTTGAGGCACATGATGTAATGCTTGTTGGCAAAAGATTGATCAGACTAGGGTCCTTCTCAGGTTACCAAAAAAATGTATCGTGTAGTCTAGAGCGTTGGCATTTTCATCTCCTCCGAAGAGAAGAAGTCTCACTCGAAGCACGACTAAGACAAAAGGATAGGGAAGGGCAAGGAAAATACTCAAGAGGGTTCACAAAACCTTCAAGATTCATTCTGATCTTGTGGAAGAAAAACTAACTACAGAACAGATATGAACTCATGTATGCAAGAAATGAAGATACTTAGGTTGCGGAAAGCATTCAAACACATAAAAATTATGTGGAACTTATGAAGCATAAAGAAGTACTGTAAAGATACAATGTAGAAGTATAAACACAAAATGACGGAACATATTTTGAAATTTTGTGTCCTTCTTCATATATTGTCTTCATATCTTTCTCGATTACAACCTTAGAGATACAAAGTAGTGCTATGTTACAGAATCTTGCC
Source organism: Picea mariana (assembly GCA_032191745.1). NCBI lineage: Eukaryota > Viridiplantae > Streptophyta > Pinopsida > Pinales > Pinaceae > Picea > Picea mariana. The sequence goes on from JASDQU010507347.1 coordinate 32,076, forward strand.
TCTTGACCCAAGTCGCAGAGTTCTATTTCCCAAAAGTGGTGTACATATTACATTTTTCACAACTCAAACCCGACTTCTCAACAATAAACAACCCTTTACCAATATGAAAACCCAACCCTTACACTTGCAATACCAACCCTTTTAAAATCATATTCATCCCTATATATAAGCTAAGTAGGGTCTTTTGGCTTTGAGCTCGCATGCTTTCTTGTTCTGTTGCAACTGCTTGCCTTGTTGGTGTTGTGTTTTCCTTTTCACAACCGATTTCTGTTACTTCTCCTTGCTCTGTTGTCCAACTTATTACGTAGCTTCCACAACTCGTACTAGACCAAAACTGGGACTGCAATCCTTCTTTTGCAGCTTCTCATTCAAAAATGAAGGGCCCAATAGGCTCTGACCACAAACCTTGACTTGCCCTCAAGTCAAGTACTTGACTCTTCCGCAACTTCCAGGAGAAACTATTGCTTTCCCTTGTCCTCCTTTTCATATTTATTTTGCTCTTCTAGTTGTGATTTCTCTTCTTCTACCTCTTCAAACAAAGGGCCCAACTCTACGACCAGCTCCAAGGCCCACTTATTAACTTCTTGAAATCTCCCAACTTTATCCTTCCATTTCCTGGCGAGGAGTGAGGCCTCGACGATGAACTGTTGGGTCGCATTTGTGATACATTCCTCAGGCTTGGATGTGACCAAAGAGTTCCATTCAAAATCTATTGTTGCATCGACTTGATGCATTTGCATATAAAATTTTTGAATGACATGCCGAAATTCGCACGACTCCTTCTTAGCTACAAATTGCACCTCAAATAGAGCGTTCAACTCATTTTTCTCTTGTCGGATCTAGTCAATTTTTTGTTGTTTTTCCAGCGGATCCATTGTAGCCGCAACTTATTCATTCAACACTTGGATTCTGGTGCCTAGATCCTCCAAAGTCTAGTTGCACGTAGCGATGATTCCCATCCAATCGCTCACTTCTATGAAAATATTTATGCACTCAGTTGTGTGCTTGTGTAGTGTTGCTTAGGCATTGTTGTTTTCCAACACTATCTTCTCCATCTACTCTTGCAGATTTCAAGGCTATTTCTATGCTTCCTATTGATTCTACCACAACTGCACTTCCATATGATCAGTGTGAATGGCCAATTATGACCATGCTGCTTGGAGAAGTTCAATCTGATGCTATGGCTCTCTTGCGTCACTAGCTTCAGGCAGTTGGGGTGCGACCTTCAGAATTTCTGGCCAGGATTCAACAAGCCTTTCTTGAACTCTTTCCAGTCTGTGCTCGACCTGGATCTTTGCATGTCCTTTTTTTTTTCTACATGCTTACACAAGGAGCACTTCCTCTCTTGCAAACTCTGCAGACCTTTCTTCCTTCTGGAGCCTCTGTTCTAGTTGATCAGTTGATGCTCATTCCAACTAAGTGTGTTGCTAAACACCGTGCAAGGTCAATAGATGAAGGGATTGCGTCCCTAGGTGCTCGGACCTGTAGTCGAATTCCAATGGATGTTGAATGTTATGAAGGAGTCTCTACCTCCTCCTCCCCTGTGGATGGTCCTGGCACCAACCTCAGCCTCAATGATAATGGAAAGAGTGTCAGAACCTTTGTTATGTCTAGGCAGAGTTGCAGCAACTCTACACACTACTGAGGGTTCTGGAGAACCAACTCTATCTGTTTCTGCATGGATGTTGCACTCTTCCTAGAGGTGGAATATAGTTCTTTCTAAACCTCTGGTAGCTCCTTCTCTTTGCGTGGCTCCGCTTTCGGAGTTGTGCTTCCCATGACACCCTCAACCTTGGTCATTTATGAAATGTGATAGGGACTTTGAGCTTGTGTCTCCTCTACCGTTTGATTATCCTTCTACTGCACAAAAGGTACAATTTGTTTCTCCTAGGTTTCAGGGTTCAGGATAGTCAATTGCAGTCGTTGCTTCGATACTTATGGATTTGGACCAGAAAGTTCTGGTCTCTGCTCAGGTAACTCTAGGTTTATTTCTGGGAGTTTTGGGGGATCAAGCTGCATGGGCTCTAGATCAGTGGTTTGGGGTGGACTGGTGGTTTATGTGGGTGGTGACTGGGGTTGTGGAGGTGATGGAGGTTTCTCAATGATGATGGTGGATGGAAGGGTGTTAGGCTCAGGGTCATCCTGAATATGGATGATGGGGGCTGCACGGACCACTGAGTGAGTGTGGGGAATGACGGATGAAAGGGGTTTGGGGTTCATAACTTTTCTCGGCAAGACCCATGTTATGAACTTCTTAGCCACTATTTTTTTAATGAATGTGGAGCTTAGGATCTAGTTGACATCCTTACCTGTCAACAAGGCTTTATCTGACAGCTACGGGAATATCGACAATGTTATTTTCTTCCACTCTAGTGGTTGCATCTCATCCTCCACTTCAGAGTCTATCTATGCCAGAGATTCTTTCTTCGACACCTCTAAGCCTGAGCTCAGTCCTACCCCTGCTTCTTTTTCTTTCTTCTTCAACATATCAATGGGAAAAACATAGTACATCCCTGACTTGCACGGGTTGCATTTAACTCCCGACCATGAAATTACCTCTTTGTTGAAAGCCTCCTCATCTAAGTAGAATGAAAACATCCTTGAATGGAAGCCCTCCCTATTGGCATACCTTGGTCATACAAATGTATGGTGTCAGTTCATGATGAAAGAAATGTTCCTCGTGTTGCAGTTAAGGATCTCCTGTGGGATTCACAACCTATATGTTGCGTCAATGTGCCTGTTATACCACTTGGAGAACGTCGTGTTGTTGAAGGTTATGTTCTCTGAGTCTGGCCTAGAATGCCATGCTTCAAACATCTTTGCAAGGTGCCAATGATATTCCAGCGGGTGGCGTCCACTTGAGCATTGTGAAAGCAAGAAATAGGTATCCATATGTGAAGGTTCCTCCCTTCTCCTAGGATTCCTCACAAGCCATGAGTAGTTCCCTTAGCAGGTAACTACACCAATTGAATACAACACCATTGGTGAAAAATTTTCCACCAATAATACATCCAACATGTATTCTCCCTTGTAATATTCCCTCATAACTTTGCTGGCTATGATGTAGCAACCAATCCTTACCGTCTCTAGTAGTATGGGGTCAATTTTGGATGTGCACCCCCCCTCTTTGTGTGGAACCTGTCATAGAGGTTGGGCTCCCATTTCTTTTTTCCATGCTTACTGGGACCCTGGAATCCTTTGAACATGTCCTCGCCTTCTAGGGATAGTCCTGTAAGCTAGTGGATATCTTTACGGTGGATTGGATACCACCTATCCAACCAAAGACTTCTATTGTGCCCCCTGATGATCAATAACTTGGTGCACCGCGCAAGTTTGCTAGTGGTACCGAACACTGGTAAGTCCCTGAGGTTCATGATTATTGAGTTAAAGAGGTTGATTAATTTGGGTTTTGGAAAAAACACTATGACTCCCAACTTGTCTGGAGCGATGCTCCAGAATATGTATACGTTCATCTGGGGGAACAAGACTTGATCTGTTAATTTGAGATCAAGAATATTTAACTACTCCACCTTCCCCTTGAGATCACCCATGACCTCGACTCGGGGGTCACAGGGCTCATCTGGTACTGTGTCTTTGGACATGATGCTTCAGATTCCTGTAGCTCTCGGCGTTGTGGGCTTTGAGTTAACAACCAATTCTGTGGTGAAACAAGGATTGGTGATCACAACTATGGGTCTCAGGATTATACAAGTTTTCTCTCTCTACATAATTTGAAAATTGCTAAGTTCTTTAGGAAAACAATGCGTTCTACATCGAGTTCTCAGAGCCTTATACTCAGGATTTGCTGGAAAATTCAGTAAAAATTGTTGTTCATCATGACCCTATGGATGCAACTTGGATCTGAGTTGTCCAACGAGATGGGTTAATGGGGTAAATCCTATTGGGTTATTCTGGCATTCACTGTGCAAGTTGGACATGGATGTGGCTGATTTCAGACCTTACCATTTTTAGAATGAGAATCTCGACGTGAATATCGATGGCATCTTCATGTATCGTGTCTTTATGGCTTAACTGAATTCAGACGAGGTCAGTAATAGAAATAAAGGCTATGACTAGAATAACTTCGTGTGGCACATGGACTCAAATCGTGTTCGGATTCGTTCTCCCTCCAACCAAAAAGGGTTCCCCATCATATTAATGATTGTCATTAATGGGTTCTTTAAAATTCTGATCCTATGATGCTGAGTAAGGAGTTCTGCATCAAATAACACTTAGACAGAAAAAGAAATGAACTACATGTCACGATGCAACACTAGACATGTCAAATTTAATAACTTAATTTATCGAAATGGCAGAAAAATCAAATCTATCTACTATACATGCTCCTTTGGACTAGAGAACAAATCCTTTAGCTCCATTCTGAGACATATAGGGTTTCAGGTGAGTGCCATTCACCCATCCTAGTCTAGCATACCATCCAGCTACGCAAGTCTGACTGCTCCTAAAGGTCGGATCTCCGCAACTATAAATGGTCCCAACCAATGCATGTGCAACTTACCTGGATGTTTCTAGTACCAACTTTAATAGAGTAGGACCTTGTCTCCTTGCAAAAATACTTTAGTCTTAATGTGTCTATCATGCCAAGATTTATGCCTTGCTTTCTCGACTGACTGATGGAAGTCTACTAGAAATATGATCTCTTTAAGTTCTTGTAACCCCATGAGTCTCTTCACAATTGATTCTTCCTATGACTTATGTGTGATTTGTGCAATGTACAAACTTGGAGTAATGAATTATGCAGGCACCACAACCTCTTTCCCATAAACTAGCTGAAATGGCATGTACCTATGGAGTTTCTTTGTAGTTGTCTTGTAAGCCCATAGTACTACTGGAACTCTGTCATCCCAATCTTTCCTGTTTTCACAACAGACCTTTGTTAACCCTCTCTCCAAAATCTTGTTGAATGCTTCTACTGTTCTATTGGCTTGCGGGTGGCAAGGACTACTTTTATGATGTTGGATCAAGAAATCTGTTGTAATCTTTGCTATAGTGCTACTAATAAAATGAGCTACCTGATCATTAGTCAGACTCCTAGGACATCCAAAACGAGTGATAATATTTTCAAAAATGAACCTAGCAACGATATTGGTTGAGCAATCCTGAACAGTTGTTGCCTCAGCCGAATGTGTAAGGTAGTCAGTTGCGGTAATAATGTACCTAGCCTTTGAATGCTTATATGTGGGGTTTATCGACCCAATGAAGTCAATCACCCACTTCTCAAATTCCTGCAATGCGCGAACAGGTTGAAGTGGTAATTCATCCTGTAGTGATGGCTTACCCACTCTTTGACAAACATCGCATGATCTAGCATATACCTTTACATCCTTGAATAATGTGGTCCACCATATTCCATCTTGAAGAACCTTCTGCGCAGTGGAATTTCCTCCCACGTGACCTCCTGCAGCTCCACTGTGGAATTCCCACAATATATCCTATCTATTATGGTCTAAGACACATCTCCTGAGGATGTTATCTAGTCCCAATTTAAACAATTACCCTGCAATCAATTGATAGTCTGCCACTCTAACAACCATATGGCGTTTCTGGGTTGCGGAATACATTTCTGAGCAAGATATTGTACTTAACAAGACTGCTATGTCTTCTAGGTATTCTGCTATAGCCTCAACCCGGAACATATCTGCATATGGGAGCCGATCATCAACTGCTCCGCCACTTTACCCTGACTCTAATATAGACAAGTGATCAAGTCCTACAGTGCATCTTCCAGGATTAATGATCCATTCAAATGAAAATTCCTGAAACAGTAGCAACCACCTACAAATTATCCCTTCCAACACAGGTTTTTTAACTAGATATTTCAATGAAGAATGATTAGTAAAGAACTTAAAACGAGAAGATAACAAATAATGTCCAAATTTATCCAAAGCATAAATCATAGCTAAATCCTCCCTTTCTATCGTCGTGTAGTTGCACGCAGCTTGCAACAACTTCCTTCTCTCAAAATAGATAGGATGATCCATGGCTTCATCTCATGGTTGCACTAAGACAACTCCCAAGGTAATACCTGAAGCGTCTACGTGGATGTGAAATTCATTTTCCCAATTTGGAAATATCAAAATAGGTGTTGTGCTGAGCTTATCCTTTAGGGTCTCGAATGCTTTATCACATTTTGGGGTCCATTGAAACACTTTGACCTTCTTTAATAGATTTTCCAGTGGTGCAATTATGCACACCTGTTTAACACTCGTAGATGGTGGCATGTTCACAATGATCGCATCTTTGGCTGGGTCCACCAGTACTCCCTCTCGACATACTATGTGGCCTAAAAAATTTCCATGTGGCACATAGAAGATACAATTTCTGAGGTTGAACGATATCTGCAGTTTCTACATCTGTCAAACATCATACATAGTAGCGCTACATGGTCCTTGAGAAGAATATATACCGTCCAATCATCCATATAAAATTCTATAAAATTGTGAATAAATTCTCAGAAAGTTTCTATTACAATACTAGAGAAAACTGGAGGGGTGTTCTTTAAGCCGAATGGCATCACATTGTAGGCAAAGGACCCCCATTCTATTATGAATGTGGTCTCCTTTTTGTCCTCTTCAGCAATTCTTACTTGGTGATACCCTAAAAATCCATCTGTGAATGAGTATGATTCTTTCCCCGCGACCTGTTCTAGCACCTCATTAGTAAAAGGTGTTGGGAAAGGGTCATGCACACAGGTAGAGTTAAGGCTTCTATAGTATACACAGACCCTAATATCCTTTGTTCCTTTCTTTCTTTGGATGACTATTGGGCTAACCCATTCTGCTTCTTCCACTGCAAAAATAATTCCAGCTTCCAGCATCTTGTCTATCTCCTTCTTAACCTTCTCTTTCACTCTGGGGTTAAGGCGGTATGGTCTATGCCTCACCCGATTTGATCCTGGTTTTAATTCAATTTTCATTTCTCCCATAACACCTTTGATTCCTTTTAACTCTGAAAATGTCTTTGGGAAAAAATATTCATATTCCCGCAACAAAATTTGTATTTCTTGACTATTTTTCTCATCCCAATAATCTCCCACCATAGCTATCTTAGGTTGCTCTGAGGTCCCTATATTGACTTTGCGCAACTTTAATGGGTGATTATAAGAAACATCAGTCTGACTTGGTATGATGTTCTGAATTTCTCTTTTCCCTTATGTTTCTTTAATGGCTAGGTTTCTCAATTATTCTAAATCATATGGGCTTTCCAAATCCTTCTCAATATTATAACATTCTATAGGTCTCTTGTCTAGGGTTAGGTGAAGATTAGTCTAAATTTCTCGACCATGCTTTGCACATACCACTAGGTATGATTTTTGATTACTATTGTCTTTAAAAAAACATTCTTTAATTCTTTGCAGGACTACTTCAAGCTCAGGGTACTTACTTGTAAAGGAGAATTCCTTGCAAAAGTGATTTGCCAACGTTTTTTAGTTGTTAGTCTATATTTTGGTTTCTTCATATATAAACCAAGATTTCAGGATTAGACCTAATGAGTGGGGAAATACCTGAACCCAAAAGTGAGATGGTATTTCTGCAACTTGCCACTGTGTTACACACTGTTCAATATGTGCTTTAGGATCAGACTCTCCATTGAATAGTTGCGCAACTTGGAAATCTGTCTGCATCTCTGATTCTAGATGATCCTTATCTCGAAACCTATATTTGATAGCTTGATTCACATCATCCCAATTTGTGAGTAAGGATTTATGATTGGCCCACCATCTAGTAGGGGTGTCTTGGAGGGCTAAATCCAGTAATAAGATCCTTTGATCCTCTACAACCTTTTCTTCCATGTTGCGTAAAAAACTATCAAGTCCTAAGATACCATCATATATTGGGTGCTCTCTGACCTTAGTTCTGACCCATATAGTTTCCCTGACAATTGTGCATATCCTTAGAATATTTTATATGAGCCTTGTTGCCAACTATCAAATGCCAGTTATGAATCTTCATCCACTTACTGTATACTCTCCAACTTACCGATCCATCAACAATAGATTTTATATAATATTCTCTTTTTCCCCTTGTTACAGTGTAGAACTGATCCAAGTCTTCTCCCTCCATATTGTTTTCCATTGGCTCTATATATCTAGGGCCTACATACAAATCCAAGGATTGAACTATCTTGAGTCCATCTGCCTCAAATGTCATAGTGTCTTTATTTAGGTTGATCATTGCATAATTGTCATAGGCCCAATCAATACCAAGTAGGGAATGATATGGGTACTTATCCCCCATAATCTCAATCACTTCAAAGTCATTTATAGTCTTCACTCCCGCAACATCTATTTCCATGTTCTCCAATATTCCTATGGGGAAAATGCAATATTGGTTGGCCATTATTAGGTGAATTGGGGAATATGTCAACTAGTGTTTTCCTAGGGATTCCCAAGTCTTTTGAGGTAGTATATTAACATCAGATCCTATATCTAACATGACATCCTTAATCTTAAATTCGTCTAGCTGGGCTACTAGTCTAAATTATTTTTCAGTTCGTACTTTCCTTCTCTGTACTCTCTGATCATTCTTCTTAGGAAGATTGGTCCTTACTCTTTCTTCTGTGGGTTCCTCATTCCTTAAAACTAGGCAAAGTGCATTGTGCAACTTTTGTTTTAGCTGGTCATTCCCAAGAATATCAGAAAACAACTGAAACCAAAGGTTGACTACATTTTTTGGTTACTCGGGTTGTCTCATTGAGGCTATAGGGTTTTTGGGTGCAGGGGGTGAAGCAGGGACTTGCACAATATTAGGTTAAACAATAGGTTGAGGGGGTTTCTCTTGCATCTCCAGGATAGGGATATTCTAAAATACTTCTATAGCATATTTAAAGAACAACTTATGTTTCAGAGGATCATACATGTCCTCCTCAGGTGTTTCCTTCTGGATATGAGGTAAATTATCTGCATCATCTCTAGTCTTTGTTTCTGCTCGAGTGACGATATTGAGGTTGGGAAATTTTCCTTTAATAACTCTCTTGATTTTTGAATTTATGAGGTTAGTTCCTCGTTGACGTGCTCGATCTTCCCATTTTGCAATTATTTATGGGTAGTCTTCTGTTGTGTTCCCATTGGTTTTGCAATGAGAGCACCATGGCCACCTCGGATGAGGAAAATCTCTAGCCATATGAACTTGATCATTACAATTATAACATCTACTTGGTCCTCTTCCCCCAGTTCTTACTCCTCTAAAGTCTCCTCCATATCCACCTCCTCGACCTCTTCCTGATCCCTGAGGGGTTTCATTCACCCTGAATGTTGTTCGATCCCACCTTTCTGCAAGTGCATCCAACGCTCTACACTGGTTGGTGGTATGCATGGTAGATGCGCAAAACTCACAATGTATAGTATTTGGTATTGTTGATGACTTCTACATAATGGGGCACTATCTTGGCCTATGCCCATTATTTCGACAAATCTCACAATACTCAACCACTAGTGTTGATTGGCTCCATGGAAAAGCATGATATGGGGTGGTGTTATGGAATGGTAAATTTGAAGATACTTGTGAAACTCCTCCTATGGATCCTGGTGAGGGTCCCATCGAATTCTTAGGAAGTCCCATTCCCCTCATTCATGGACATTTTTTCACCATATGTCCTTCTGTGTAGCATCTGGTACACCAGACCTGCGGTCATCCCAGTCTAGGTATCATTAATTCTTGAATCGTTTCTGTAGGCAATGATATTTTCCCTTGTAGTTGCACCAAATTTGCATCTGGTGGGGTCTAGTCACTCTTAGGCTCCCAAGATATCTTACCATGGCTTCGATCTTCATTGCTTGTTCCAAGGTGTCTGTTAAAGTGGCTATTCATTGTTGCGTTAATAGAATCCATGTTAGAGGTAGAAATCCATGAATATACCATTCTATTTGATGTTCCTCATGGATTGGATGTGCTAACTTCCCTATAGCATCTTTATAATTCTAGTTGTATTCCCAAGTTGATTCACCTTCCCTTTGTTGAATCTCGCACAAATAAGACAGAGCTTGTTGTTCTAACAGAGGTAGCTTAAAATCCTCTATGAACCTTGTCTGTACTTGGGAAAGTGTGAATGCTTAACCTTGCACTCGTGGCTCAATAATATTCATGTACCATTTGAGAGTGCAACCTATCAAGGTAGTCTGGAACTCATACAACTTATTTTCATCCAAAGTCCCTCTAGACCTCCATATTTCTTCACACAAGAACCAATGATGTTCAACATCTTCATCTCCCTTACCCCAGAATTATGGGTATTGGGCAATCGAACCTCATGCGTGACCAACCATTGTTGATCTTGCTGCTCCTATCAAAATAAAACCTAACGGTCATGCTTGCGACCTACCAGAGGATCTCAATATCCTCCATGTACTCGCACTTCCTGGTTGTGACTGACTAACTAATTATAATGGAACAAAATTATCATAAGAGAGTAGTATTGAATTTACCACTTGAATAGAAGACAATTCGGGTATGGGTGATTCGAGGCTAGCACCACTGTCTTCAGGACAGTTCTTTTTGATCTGGGGGGTCTTGTTTTATTCCTCTGGAGAGGTATCTTTAGTCGTATTCCTAGTCTTTCCTGTCATTGGGGCTGAATATTCTCTTTCTTCTTCAAGATTCATGTCGGATTCCTTTTCTCTTTATTATACACCTTCTTCTTCTTGTCCACCCTCCTGGGGACTCCTTTCTCTCTGTGCTTCTATCTCACTTAGAATTTGACTAGCCATTCTTTCCTGTCTTCTCATCTTTCACAACTCTTCCATATGTCTTTCCTCTACTTCTCCTGGTCCAAATTCTTTCTGCAAATTCTTGGAATGTCTTGTTGCACAACCACTTCTCAACTATGGCGGATATTTTCATGGCTCGCTCGTCTCTTGAGTCCATTTCATTTTTTTTCCCCCATTTTTTAAAGAAACCTCTCCCCTCTCTCAGGCCATGTCTCCACCCCAAACTCACCCTACCCCAAGAAAGGGTGTTTACGCTGCCATCTCAGTCTGAGACATAGTCAACATTCCCTCTTCCATCAAGAAAACTTTAACCCATAGGGGGATTTCTCTCAACAGTCCTCCCCTTTCATCTTTCTTGAAATTTGCCTCTGCTCATGAAAAATATTGTTGATTCTCAGTTGTAAACTCGATAATGTATCCCTCTAACGTGGTACTGACCCAAAATTCAATCGCTCGTGTGACTGGACAATCCAACTGATGAAGTGTTGAAATATTTTTTGTATCCCAAGTACAAGTCCTCTTGACTCGTTCTTGGAACTATGGATATTCTTGGAGCCTATCTATCTAGTGGGAAATTTCTTCCAGGAACTTAACCCAAAATATCTCGTACTGGTTGCTCAATATTTATGAGTAAAAGACTAACTCGTGAGTATCTTTCACAGATTTTCTTCTCATCTCTGCTTCTTTCCATATAAAGGCATCACAATTTCTCTCCCACCATTGGTCATTATTATATATGTGAATCCACAGAAGCAACCTCCCTATAGGTTCCCTTTTAACGCAGGTCCCGACAACGAAACCATTTTGTTGGCGCAAGATTGATCAGACTAGGGTCCTTGTCAGGTTACCTACAAAAGGTACCGTGTAGTATAGAGTGCTGGAATTTTCATCTCCTCCAAAGAGAAGAAGCCTCACCTGAAGTGAGGCTAAGACAAAAGGATAGGGAAGGGAAAGGAAAATACTTAGGAGGGTTCACAGAACCTTCAAGATTGATCCTGATCTTGCGCAAGACAAACTAACTATAGAACATATCTGAACTCATGTATGCAAGAACTAAAGATACTTACATTGCAAAAATAATTCAAACACAAAAACATCATGCGGAACTTATGAATCATAAATAAGTACTGTAAAGATACAATGCAAAAGTATAAATACAAAATGACGCAACATATTTTGAAATTTTGGGTCCTTCTTCATATATTATCTTCAGAGGTTTCTCGATTACAACCTCAAATATACAAAGTAGTGCTTTGTTACAGACTCTTGGCTCTGAACCCATGTCATAGAGATCTATTTCCCCAAAGTGGTGTACATATTACATTTTCATAACTCAAACCCAACTTCTCAACAATAAACAACCCTTTACCAATATGAAAACCCAACTCTTACACTTGTGATACCATCCCTTTTACAATCATATTCATCCCTATATTTAATCTAAGTAGGGTCTCTTGATGGGTCCTAAATCCCTTTAGTTCAACACCAAAAACCAAACCCTCCATCGAGGCCCAATTAGATTCTGCAACGTTTAATAGTGGAATGGTTCTCCATATCTTGCGATCTGGCCAATTAATCGACGAGATTTACGTTTTCTTGTGAAGGCGTCTCCTTCAGTTCGGACTTTATATTTTTTTATTTTCATAGATATCCTTCTGCGAAAAACTTATGACGCTGATCGATTTCATCGTACAACACTGACGTGGTGCCACTGGCTCAGGATACATGACACTGAAGACTACGAACTTATCTCACGGGTATTGGTCAGACTCGAGACTTTGTTCAATTCGTGCGCTCTAAGATAAAACTGGGACTATTGATGCCAAAAGGTATCAGGGGTCAATGATCAGGGATAAAATTATCACGTTCTCTATGGGCTATCTTTCTAAACTCATCGATGCCAAAAGGTATTGGGTATTAGCTATCGGCGAAATGTTTATTTCTTCGTTAATGATTAATATTTTAACCTTTTTTTGATGCCGAAGGGATCAGTCATCAGTGATATCCTTCTATGATTCCTATCGCAAAATAAAACTTCCTTTTTGCCGACACCAATGAGTATTGACGCTCGGCAGCCTCGGTTCTCTCAAGTGATTCTGTTTCATTTTTTAACTCTTCCCAATGCCGAATTTTGAGCGCATTGGGGTAAAGTTTTGGTTGTATATTATTCAATTCAATGTTAGTCTTTCAAGTTATGGGTTTTCACATGTTCAACCAATCTTTGAGAGACTTAAATGAGAATAAAAAAACATAAGCAAAGGCAACATTTTTTACAATGAAGTCAAATTAGACAACATAAAAGATCAAGTGGTACCCAAAAAGTAAAAAATTAACATAGAAATTTTAGGTTGTGTTGAGTGCTCAAAATATGGAGAATTACTGGGTGAAAAAAGAATATTTGTTCCTCCTTCAAACAGATAATGCAAAAGCAGGTGGAGAACTTATCTGTTTTTTTTTTGTTTTTTTTTAAATCAGAGCCTCTTTTACCCTTGCCTTTGAAATTCTCCAGTTGATGCTTTCGAGTATGCCTGTGGGGTTTTTAACCTTTATTCCTCCTTCATTTCCTGTAACCCTGACTCACGCTCCCTTTGACAAAAATCTAGTAAAGCATTCACTGGCATGGAGCCTTTAGTTACCTTTACTCACTTGCTACGGTGTTGCTCCACTGTCAGCAATCGTCCATAGCCCTGACGGAGTCACCCCGACATCACAGACCTTTCTCTACTACCAGGGAACGTCTATAGCCCTAGTGGAGATATATTCATACCCTCTCCCACTGTTCACTCATTTGGTATAGTTAACTTTTATTTCAACAGAATGCCCTGAGCGAGTGGGAGAGGATGACGTCTGTTTATATTGCAAAGTGAGTTGGTTAAGGTGAATCATTTTCTAGCTTTGTCTTCGGGTTTCATGTAGTCCTTTTCATCTTTCCAAATTTCCCTTAAGTCTTCACTAGACCACCAGGCAAATGCTTCTGCATTTCCCAAAATTTGTTCATTTGCGCAAGTTAGATAGAGGACCCCTCGAAACAACCATAGGTTCCTTGGTGCTTCCTGTGTTTTTTGTGAGCGATGAGTTAGGAACAAAGTTCGCTATGTCACATGATTTGAGGTCAACCATCATCTTGATAAACACTACCTTCAAAAGTGCGGAAAAAAAAAAACAACAAAAGAAAAATAAAAAATAAAATTAATTCGTAATTAACCTAGCTGAAACAAAACTCATGAAACATGCACACAAAATATAAAATAAAAATCATTTTTTTTTTAATGGAAATATTGTTTTAGGGATTGGGAATTTACTAGGAGGGCGTCAGATTCCCCCCTCATATTTTGTAACCGATAAGTTCCTGCCCCAATCTTCTTAGCCAGCTAAAAAGGTCTGAGCCATAGATTATAAAACTTAGAATGTTTTCCTTTAGGCTCATTTGCTCTGTCCCATTTTAGGACCAAGTCTCATACTTCAAATTTATTCTCTTTAGCCTTATGTTTGTCAAACCATATTTTCATGATCTGCTGGTGGGCTATGAATTTTGACTTATATTTTTCCCTTTATTCTTATAGCATGAGTAGAGTGTCAATTCTTTGTTGTATGACTGATGAAGGCTTTCCTCCAGAATCTTGGGCCAGTTGAAGAGATGGAAGATAAAGCTCATTTGGGAGAATGGCTTCATGTATGTATACTAGAAAGTATGGGGAATTTTCTATAGCTTCCTTGGGTGTGACTCTATCTACCCATAAAGCGTTGTGGAGTAAATTATGCCAATTCCTCTCGTTATCCGTATCCGTTTTCTTCAATATCCTCACTAGGTTCTTATTAGTCGATTCTGCCACTTCATTTCCCTGTGGATAGTAATTTGCAGAGTACCTAATTATGATTCCTTTGTTTAGTGAAAATTCTTCTAATAAGGTGGAATAAAAATAAGTTGCATTGTCGAAAATAAGAATAGAAGGGACATTGAACCTTGTAATTAGTTGTTTCTCTATGAATTGGATTACCACCTTATCATTTACATGGGTTAGAGGAATAGCTTCTAACCATTTCGTGAAGTAATCGGTGGCAATAAGTATGTACTTGTGTTGTTTTGAAGAGTTTGGTGTAATTTCTACTATGAAATCTAACCCCCATTGCTCAAAAGGCCTAGAAACAGTGACTGGTTGGAGTGGGACTCTCGCTCTCTTCTCTCTCCCAACGCTTATTTGACAAGTTTTAAAGTTTCTAGCTTATGTGTGAGCGTCCTTTAATAAGGTGGGCCAATAATAACCATCTCTCAGTATCTTATGAGCAGTGGTGTTTCCTACAAAATGTCCACCAGCAAGGCCATCATGGAGTTCCTGCAGAACTTTCTCCACATCTTCACGTTCGAGACATATTAAAAGTACCCCATCATAATTAATCTGGAAGAGTACCGAATTTATGAGGTGATATTGTGAAGATTTTAACCTGAGAGCTCTCCTTTCCCCGGGGTTGATATTTTATGGGCAAGTCC
This sequence comes from Picea mariana, assembly GCA_032191745.1. Classification (NCBI taxonomy): domain Eukaryota; kingdom Viridiplantae; phylum Streptophyta; class Pinopsida; order Pinales; family Pinaceae; genus Picea; species Picea mariana. Next base: position 47,291 of record JASDQU010507347.1, read on the forward strand.
CATGGTGCAAGAGATAAGTCAAATTCTCATACCAAGACTCTTGCCCTGGGGAGATGTATGAAGCTTCACCACACAATAATTCAATTTCATTTTCCCATCCATAATCTTCATTTACTTGGTCCTGGGCTTCAATTGCCAGTTTGCATAATCCTTTCCCTTTAACTAGTTTGGAAGGCTTTATATCCAGATCAAATTCTTGAACTACTTCCATCCAATTCCTTCTTCTTTCCCCCATCTCTTTTTGAGTGAACAAGGATCATACCACAGGGTGAGGCACAATTACTTTGGTGTGGTTCTTGAGGATGTAAGATCTGAAGTGTTTCATTGCCTTATATACCGCATAGGCATGTTTATCAATAGAAGGATAATTAAGTTCGGATCCTTGGAGATTAGTGCTCATGAATGACACCATAGACTTGTTGTTGTCATCATCCTTCTGAGTCAATACTGCAGCTAACGACTGGTTGGAGGTGAAAGTATAGAGGAATAAATCTTTACTAAAATCGGGACTTTGTAACACGGGGGCTTGTGATATAACAGTTTTGATATTTTCAAAAGAATCCTTTCTTTCATCATCCCATTTAAATTCATCATCTCTGCGGATCATTTTTTGTAGCAATATGACAGTCTCGGCAAAAGCCGATGTGAATTTTCTTACAAAATTAATTTTCCCAAAGAAGGATTGCATTGTTTTTTTGTTGTGAGGTAACAGGATCTGAGTTATAGATTTGACTCCCTTAGGGTCTATGTGAATTCCATCTTGGGATATAATATGACCTAATATCTTTCCTTCTTCCACACCAAAGATAATATTCTTAGGGTTTAAAGATATACCATATTTCCTACACCTTTCTAAAATCTGGGTTAAGTGTTGGATGTGCTCCTCTCTGTTCTTCGAATACATAGTTACGTCATCTAGATACACTACCACACACTTGTTGATCAGTCCTCAGAACGCTACGTCCATTTCCCTTTGGAAGGTTTCCCCTACGTTGATTAACCCAAAGGGCATGCGTTTGTAAGAGAAATTTCCCTACTTGGTTAGGAAGGTAGTTTTCAAATGGTCTTCCTCTGAAACCAGAACTTGGTTATAACCCAAGAAACCGTCCAGTAGAGAGAAAATCTGAGAACCGGAGACGACAAAAGTACTTCTTTATATTAATCTCATAATGTCACTTACAAAACAAGATCGGCGACTGCTCCTTGAACCCGGTCCTGGGCTACTCTTCACCAAGCTCCAACTACTTCCACGTATCCTTCTTCCCTCACACTTATCTCTAGAGAATAGGCATAGGCTTATGTATGAGGAAAAAGGGAAAGAATGGGGAATTCTGGCTCAAACTCACAATGTGGCTGCAAATTCTTGGGGCAAAGGGGGATTAGGAAATGGGAAGAGTTTCACTACTTTCATGCTTATCTTTAGAATGTGACCCCAACACCTTATTTTATATGCCAGAAATATAGTTATTCGGTTGGGTGACGAGCTATGGGTGGTCAATTGGTTAGGAAATTACCCAAAAGCCTGTATTCCCTTGCAACTTTTTATTTTTTGCAACTTTTGTGGGTATACGCAGGTTGTAATAGTGCAGCTAGCATACGTACACGGGCATTAATGGTGCAGCTAGCGTACATATGCGGGCAGTAGTGGTGAAGGGCACGTACATCTTCGAAAATTTGGTTTTTAAGAAGAGCTATTCAATATTGGCTTGGAAAAAATAGTAAGTAAGATGGAATGCTACTAAGTATGCATGTCTGGTGAAAATTAGGGTTATAACATAAGCCCCCTAATGTGTGAAGTCAGAAGAGAATATGATGGCTGAAATACACTACAAATCTTTACCAACGTATGAAGCGAGTGAGCCCGAGACCAGAGTTTGAGAGGTGCCATCTGCAAAATTAAAATTGTCTGACCGAGGCAGGCATACCCATGCTTGGGATGAAATAAATCATGGTTGCCAATCAAATACACTGCAAATCCATGTTATATAACTATATAAAGTGTATCCGGGAACAGTACACAGTGGATCTACATCTCAAAATCAAAAGATATACATGAATAGTATCCATCTTCAAGAAGCTAACAACACCTGATGGTTGGAGATGAGGTCTTTAGAGATCGAGCAACAACTTCAAGATATTCTAAACTCAGGTAGGAGTGTAATGTGAGTGTACATATTCACTAACCAGAGGTCTTTGATGGCTTGTCGGGGAACATAGAAGAGGATCTTGGTGATCAGGCAGAGAACTTCATTGATTTTGAACAAAGACTTTGATTAGACTTTTGGGATGGTCGGGCATGAGGACAAGAGACAAATTGTAGAAGGGCTGACTCAAGTTGGGTAAAACTTCCCTTAGAAAATAGCACGATAAATGATGAGACTCATGAAGCATGACATTGACATAAGTTTATGATGCAAAAGGCAACGCAAACTCTCAATATGTTTGGAAGAATAACCAAACAGAGGAGGACACAACTCTATGTTACGAGAACAACTCCCTAAGGTCATATTAAATACCAGATCTTGACAAACAAACGAAAGGATGTGATTTTTCCAAGGGCAACTCATTGTTCTTCCATAAAAAGAAAATACTTTTCCATCCTCTTTTTGGTATATATTTAATTTTTTTCTCTTTTTCAATATTGTGAAATCTTGAAAAAGAATAAAACAATGCTACGTTACAAAGGAGGAACAAGTGTTGCAAACATACTAGTTGCAAGCACGAGGAACACCCTGATGCTCAGAGCAAGGAAACATGTGCAGGGAAAGGACACTCGAGAAAATTCCTCCATGAGTCAAGGTTTTAAGATGCAAAGGCAAAGTGTTACAAGGCTTGTGTATAAGGCATTCTTCAGAGCCACATGGAGCTGACATTAGGCCAAATACGCAGGAATGCAAATGTGATTAACATGACACAATGATAACGTCCTTAAATGTAATTTCAAACAAGCCTAGAGAAGGTAAGATCGGTGGTTTTTCATTTTTAGAGAGTCTGAAAAAGCGTAAAAGAAGACTCTATTGGGGTACCTTTTTCGAAGATAGTCTAGTCGGTTCGAAAAAGGGATAAATTAGCACTGAAAATACATCTATTCAAAACCATTTTAATGAGTGTTATAAAGATGATATCACTCGACAATCTTTTCAATTTTAAGGAGTATGAAAAGAGCTTAACTATGGACTCGTTGGATTTTTCTAGATTTAGTCTCCTTAGCCCGAAAAAGGTGAAATTTACTGAGGAAGAATCTCCTGATGAGACAAATATCCTGAGGTGTACCTTTTTCCTCCTTAATTTACAGTCTAGAAAAAGGGATAAACTTTTTCCAGTAGATGTTATTCTGAACCAATTAACAAGTGTGAAAGAACAAGGTCACTCGACGATATTTTCAATTTTAAGGAGTCTGAAAAGAGATTAACTATGGACTCTGTAATGGATGTTCTTCTGGACCGGTTTAACGAGTGTGAAGAAACAAGCTCACTTGACGATATTTTCACTTTTAGGGAGTCTAAAAAGAGATTAACTATGGACTCCGTGGGGGTTCTTTTTTTGTAATTTAGTCCCTTAGGCCCGAAAAAGGGTTAAACTTATACCTGAGAATACTTTTCTAGCGAACCAAAGTTCTTAGAGTATACCTTTATTCATACAATTGACCATCCGAAACAAAAAAGGGGTAAACTACCACTAGACAGATGTTCCTTCAAGTTTTAGTTTGGCAAGCATGAAGAGAAACAAGATCGCTCGAGAATCTTTTCATTTTTAGAGGGTCTGAAAAGGGCTTAAAAGAAGACCCATTTTTTTTTTGGGAGTCTCGAGGGTGAAGCCAAGAGTGATAATATATTAGACATGTGAAGGCTCAAGCTCATAATCAAGACAAGACTAAAATGACTCACAGGCCTATAGTCATTAGCGATGGCATGGACACCAAAATGCAACCAGGATCTACCTAGGGCATCCATGTGAGGGTAGGCTCTACCACTAAATTACAACACTTCTAGAGAAACAATGACGGTTCCATGTCGCAATTCGGTGGGGTTGATCCTTTGGTAAAGTGAAAAAGACAACGAGGTACAACAAGTTGAGGTGTAATCCTAACTTAAATGCACAAAGTTGGAAAAAATGACTTTTCACCAAAGGACCATAAAAGTGCCCCAACTCCCAAAAAGTTCACCAAACCAAAAGTAAAGTGTCTTTCAACATCCAATGAGAAACTCAAGAACCACGTTACATGATTTTCAAGCCAGAAAAAACGACAACGGGGGTAAAAAAATGACAAAAAGAGACAAAAAGTCTATAAATAGAAGCTGGCAACTCATTATCACCATTGCAAATTGAGAATTGACCAAAAATCCCAAAACAACCCTTTGTGAAACAAGTTGATTCTGAGAGCTTCAGTGGACAAAACAAACTTCCGCTTGGACCAAGTAAGTACAATCTAGTCCCTCTTGCATTCCCAATTTTCCTTTTTTGTTTTTATTTGTTTTTTGGAGGGGTGCACACCTTTAAAAAGGTTTTCCCTGCATGTATGCAGGCTGTCCAAGCACAACTCGCGTATTCTATGGGCAGTGAAACTTTTTCCCGCGTACATATGCGACTGTCCTCAATACAGTCCGTGTACATCCTCAAACATATGAAAAAATTAAAAAAGCATCATTTGAATCTCCTTTGAACTTGTCATTTTGTAGGATGTATGTCCATTGGAGAGGGAGAGAGAGCATGAGGACATTGATTCAATGGTCGAGGAAGACCCCACTGTTGTCGCTGCATTAAAACAATGCGGGTTGTAGAAATTCTTTCGGTGTCCACTCATGCGGGCACAACCCAGGTTGTTGAATGCCTTGGTGGATTACTATCACCCAGATGCAGAGGCTTTTATTCTCAAGGGACATTCGTTGACTCCAACAATTGAAGATATTTATTTTCTAACTAGCCTCTCAAGGAGAGGGGAACTAGTCAACCTTCGTGCTTTTCCCTCTGGGCCTCACAACATTTCTGAGTTGATCAAACAAAACTGTGAGGCCGAAACAGATAAAGTGGGTTCCTAGGTACTGATCCAGAAAATCACCAACCTATCACTGAAAGTGGTAGTTTTACTTGTTGGGTGGATCATTGGATCCACAGCTTTACATCAGGCCTCCCGGGTGCATATGCATTGCACAGTGCAGTGCTTAAATGCACGATTGTTCGATTGGAGTAGAACCATGCTAGAGTGCATGAAGAGACAACTCATAGATTATCATGGGCAGAACAAAAAGAAATTCAGTTTCAAGATAGTTCTTTTCTCTTTCTTCTTCGAGAGGGTACCCAGTCTTAGTCCCTAAGAGACTATACGGGGGCACATGGTCTCCTTCCCAGCAGTGTGCAGGTGAGCATCATTATTTCCACGATAGGGGGGAGGGAGGACCATCAAGTCCTTCAATGATACATTTTTTGACTGGTGGTCTTGATAGATTCCATCTATAGAGGACTACCCCTATGTCGAGATCAACTTCTCTAGAGATCCTGACATGCCTGTACCTCCCGGAGCGAAGCGAGGATAATTAGGTACATTTTGATTTAAAAGTTTTTTAAGTTTTTATTTATTTTATATATATCATTTTTTATGTGTACCAGAGCACCTAACAACTATGTATCTGTTATGTACATATGTGGGACTAGTGCGTCCAGCTAATTTTGTGCAGAGAAGGTGTTCTCCATGACCAAAGGCAGCAAGAACAGTTGTCGAATCAGTAGTAGTAGCGGGTGTACCTCCATCCGGAGAGGCTAAGAGATTTTTGAGATGGGTGGAGAGGAACCTATCCACACTCACTCGTACTATGCCTATGGATGAGATTGAGGATCTCCTACCATCTATGCAACCTCATGTTGTTGGGGTGCCATGGACCTGGGTCTAGCTATTTCAATGTTTGGAAAATGTTGTAGTCCACTATGGTAGGGACAATCGGCCTCATGCTTATATTAGGGTGGACCATTTTTGTGTCGGGGGCACTCTTTGTATATTTTTGAGGGCATAAGACCCATGTTATATACCAAACTCGTTATTTTTTGAGGTGCTTGCACCCACCTATGTACTCTGATACTTTC
>JASDQU010507347.1:53410-70917 GCA_032191745.1 Picea mariana
TATATATATATATATATATATATATATATATACATATTTTTATGTCTTATGGATTACATTTATTTACAAATGTATTTACATGTGTATGTGTGTGCTTTTTCTTTACATGTGTGGAATATTCCAAACTAATACTTGATTAGCTAGATTATCTGTCATTTTATTCAATCTCCTAGGAAAATGGATATACGTAATGTAATCAAAACAAAGTTCTAAGAGATGCACCCTAAGGAATCATCGATGTAGAGTAGGATCGTAAACACGGTAAACCCCACTTAACCGGGACAAAACCACTTGTGCATTGAGGTAGACCCGAAGGTAAGAGATTCCATGCAATAAGGCGTCACGAAGAAAATCTATTACTGCACTGTATTCGGCGACATTGTTTGTGGCATCACCTAAACAAATTCCTCCAGAATAAAACAACTAGCTTTGAGGTGTTAAAATCACCAAATATGTAGAAGCAAGCCTCTGAGTGTGTCAGATAGCACCGTCTGCAAATCCAACAAAAGTGTTTGATTCACTTGACATCTGCTACAGTGAAAATATGACATCAAAACGACATGTCCATAAGACCAAAAAGACAACAACTAAAAATGTATAAGAACTATACATATGTATAAGGAGTCACCCAAGGAAACCCACCTATGAGTAATTCTTCTTGAGATAAAGCCCATTTCTAGGCTCCGCTAAATCTTTCCCTTCAAAGTCAACCAGACGATAAGCGCCCTTCTTTAAAACTTCCTTCCCAATGAATAGTATGAACCACATGGGTTTGAACTTGCCTGCCCCTAGGGGATCCTTATCTTGGTCATAGACCAGGACAAGGTCGCCTTCGGATAAAATACGAGGATGAACAGACCGATCATACTAACACTTGACTCTTTGCTTATGAGCCTCATTAGTCAAGGCTGCATCATGTCATTGCTCATCGAGCTACTTGAGATATAATAAGCATTCCTCAAGCAGTTAAGTGGTTGGCATTAACTGTACTGCCAACTTAAGAGATGGGATCTGACATTCTATAGGCAAGACTGCTTCCAACCCATAAACAAGTTGCAAAGGTGAGAAACTAGTGGCAATCTTTACAGACGTTCGGTAGGCCCACAATGTCGAGTATAACATCAAATGCCAATTTGACTTGGCTGAATTGATCATTCATTATAGAATTGTCTTGAGTGACTTATTCACATCTTCCACCTGAACATTCTCTTGAGGGTAATAAGGTGATGAGTGTTCTTGCCTCAACCCAAGATTTGATGTTAATTCAGACATCATTTTGTTCTAAAAGTGACTACCATGGTTGGTGACAATCTTCTTCGGGACGCCAAACATTTCTATTATCTGATTAAAAAAGAAGAGAGTTGTTGTCTCTCCATAATCCTTGAACATCGGCATAGCTTTGACCCACTTGGTAAAGTAGTCTACTACTATGATTATATAATGGTGCCCCCCAGTTGAGGGGGAGTGGCATGTAGTATAATCAATCCCCCACTTGGTGAAGGGGCCAACTGTGATGATGGGAAACATGGGAGTAGAATGTACCCTCATCTTCCGTGAGAAGATATGACATGGGTGGCACTTCTTGACCGATTCAATGCAATCTTTAATTAACGTTAGCCAATAGTAACCATCTCGTAAAATCTTTTGGGTTGTTTCCAACACAAACAAATGACCACCACATGCTCTAGTGTGGAGATCGTTAAGCACGCATTTTTCTTCTTCATGGGTGAGACATCAATGAAGGATGCAATATATACCTCGAAGATACAAAGTGTCTTCAAGAATAAGATAGTTTTTTTCCTGATGGCATATACGTCAACACTCGTCACAACAAGCAGAAGCGGGACACTTCAAATTCTGAAGAGAGACTAGTATATCTCCATACCAAGGATCTGAAGATGCGATCAAAAACATATCTCCTTTAATAGGCAACTATTCAGGTATAACATCACCTGACTCGAACAAAAGTTCTGAGATGAGTTCTGGAAAGACCATCGACTTTTTGGATTTCACCGAAACAAAATCCAAGTCAAATTCCTGGAGGATAACTATCCATCTACAGATATTTTTGCCGATTACGCATCATGTCAACACATATTGGAATGGATTCACAATGAAAATGACGGTGGTCTTGCGAAACAAGATATAGTGACGGAACCATTTGACAACATGAACTACTGCCATTGCAAGTTTCTCAATATGGGAGTAGTTGAGGTCTGGTCCAACTAGGCCTCGGCTTAGGTAATAAATCACATGCTCTTCAAGAAAATCATCCTCTTGAACCAAGACCATGTTGATGGTTGACTCTGCAGTGTCCAAATACAATAAGAAATCTTTATTATAATTGGGTGGCCGATGTAGGGGGGTAGACGTGAGGGTGTGTTTCAACGCTTCAAAAGAGTGTTGAGTGGCTTCATCCCAATGGAAAGGAACGTCCTTATTTAGTCAACACATGAACCGTTTTGTGATCTCAACATAGTTTACAATGAAACATAGTAAAAAGTTTGCTTTTCCGTGTAAACTCTGAAGCTAAGGGATTGTGCATGGGGGAGGCAACTAAACTATCGCCTCAACCTTTAAAGGATTGACCATGATCCCTTTTTTCAAAACTATGAAACCTAATAGACGACCCAACGTCACACAAAAACTTCATTTGTTTTGATTCAAGTGAATCCGATAGTAGCGACATTTCTCAAAGATAAGTCAAAGGTGCATGGGATGATCAACTCTCTTGCGATATCGTGACGCTAAATCATCGAGATAAGCCTCAACTAGGTGTTTGATATCATGGAAAGAAAAATACATAGCCCACTGAAAAGTGGCTCCAACATTCTTCAGGCCAAAATGCATCTTTCGATAAGCAAATGTACCCCACGGACAGATAAAATTTGTTTTATGTTGGTCCTCGGGTTTGATCTGTATCTGATTGTATCCCAAGAAACCATCCATGAAAGAAAATACCTTGCAGCCTGCACATTCATCGACAATATATTCAATAAATGGGATGGGGAAATTATCCTTTGGACGTGCCTTATTCAAATCATGGAATTTCGTACATATGCAATTTGTACCCTGCTTTTTGTTGACTGGAATGGGATTCGACACCCATTTAGTCAATTGAATGGGGTAGATGAAACCAACTTTGAGTAGTTTCTCTACTTCAACCTTAATAGATGTTTATTTTCGAGGATTAACCGGATGAAGTTTCTGTCGGACCGGCTTGGCATCAGGGTAAGTCATGATTTCATATTCAATGATTCTTGGATCAATGCCTAGAATTTCCTCATAAGACCAAGAAAAAACATCGCGAAATTATTTAAATAAATATGTATATATTTGAATCTCCTTAGGGGAGCAGTCTGCTCTGATGAAGACATTCTCCATGATGCTAGGGGTTCTGGAGATATCAATAGGTATCATTTTAGCGATGGTTTCAATATTACCCTTGGCATAAACTACGTTCGTAGCTAGAGGATTGATAGGACAAGACCTATCTCCAGTCATAGTCAACACAAATTCTCCTGCGTCTATTCTTCCTAACTCTAGGAGGAAGTACGATCTGTGATGGAGATCATCCTAGGGTCTGTTCAGACCAGTCAACGCCTCTAAAATCGCCTTGTCAGAGGGTAAGACCAAGTCTAAGGAATCGATAGTGCAAGGGAACCTTGAGCCTAGGAAGGCTCGAGAACTGGATCTAACTCTGGTGCAGGAGTCAGATCAGGGTCGACAGAAGCTTGTTGGACTATAGAGTATGCAAATTATGTCGTGGACAAGGGCATGGACATGCCATGGTGCCCTGTCCCTTCCATCATGGATGATGGGGAAGGAAGAATCCACAAATCATTAAAGTAAGTCGTGTGGAATGATGACACTAAAAATATTTCAACCTTAGGCTAGTCAGGGACAATTGATATCATTTTGACATCGTCGGAAGGAGGTGGGTAATCGAAACTACGCATGAGAGGTGGGCACAAACCAACCTCCACATTTACGATGCCAGGTTGTGGGTTATCAATCATTGTGACTGTGGATGCCCCCAATTAAGGGTCGGGTATGGAGAAAGGAAATTGATTAATGGTCACGATTCAGCCTTCATGTGGAACAAATAAGACACAAAAAACTGTAGTAACCACTGCATGCATGGAATATGTCCAACTCCTTCCTAACAGGAGGTTGTAGTCGAGAGGCGCATCGACCACTTCAACTTTGATGCACATGGTCTTCCCTCCTAACTGCATGGGTAAAGAAGGAATGATTCCATGTGGTCTTAAAGAACGACCATCAAAATCTGTGAGAAGAGTAGGTGAAGGAGACAGAATGGGTTGGCCAATGGCCTTCCAACATGCCAATGACATCACTCATGTCAAGGTACCCTCATCAACCACTGTATGAAAAACATTCCAGGTAAACCATTTCATGGGGTGAGCCACTACTATTTGAAATGTGACGTGGTATGGGAGACGAGGTTTCAAGTTGGTTGTATCGAGCATGATATTTGTCGGATTACATGTCTTAGTGGATCCTAAGGCAGCTAACAGAGACTTTCTCTATGAAGGGTATCTCTGGAGGACCTCCAAAGTAGACATCACACAAGGGGTTTGTGACAAATCCTCCACCACAGAGTAGTTCTGAGAGGCCCTAACATTTGGATTATTTGAAGCTTTCTTGAACGCCCCTTTAGTGATGTGTGCCATTGCTTGATCCATCGTTCTCTTTATCTGGAGAGGAACAGATGGATTTTCAGCTTCTTTTCCGTTTTTGACAGTACTTGGCGTTCCATAATCATGTTCCCTAGTAGCTATGTGAGATTCACCTTTCAACATATAGACATTCTAAGTTGAGGGATTGCTAGACGATGAAGGGGATCCCTGACTACCCCCATCCGCGTTTGCATAGGCTTGAATTAAATTTTTCCCATGAGGAAATGGGTTCATTAACATTGCAGGTTGTTGCTGCACCAATAAATTTTGGGCCTTCGCGAGTCGAGGGCACAAGTGAGTTGGGTGGTCTTCCATGCAAAGGTTGCACAGATACTTTGACTTCTTTCTCTCTGTGTTACCCCCACCAGCATTATTGGTGGGTTTCTTATCCCCCTTACCCTTCTTTCAATACTTTTTCTTCCCTTCGGCCTGTTGGCTAGCCTTTGGGTTTTTCGATTGCACATTGTGTACATCCAACGTCTTAGCAAGGGGAACAGTCAAACTAGGAGTTGAGTTGGCCACTGTCTGTTGTATCAAAAATTGTTTCAATTGGTTTGACAACGGATCAGTGGGCTTTGCTTGTGCTGAACCAACAATGTCGTCAGCATGTTGTCTAGACTTATGTCTTGTCTTATCAAGAATAGACTGTGGCACATCTGGAAAATTTTTGTAAAGAAAACTAGACTGAGAGTAAATTATCTCTACCTATTGAGCTCTCATAATCACTTATTCCTCCAAAAATGCCCCTAACGTTGCTACGTCCTTGGATAGTTGGGGTACCAAAGACTTAAGGAACCATTCCAGCAGGAATGTTGGTGGAACTGGTACTTTAATCAAAATATTTTGGCACTGCCATTCACGAATGTGATTAGAGATATGGACAGCCTTTGTCTTCTCAAAGTTGGTTAGAATTTCTATGCCGGCATCGTATCTCACAGGTAATTGAAATTTTTTTAAGAAAACCATTTCCAATTTGCCAAAAGTAGAGTATATTGAGTGGTTGAGCTCGATGTACCATTTCGCGACACTTCCGATAAGAGTGCGTTGAAACAGATGCAAATGAACAGAGTCGTCCCTCAAAGAATTGGGCGAGCACCATAAATGAAATGTGGTCACATGATCACCTCGATCTTTGTTAGGCTTGCCTTCAAACTTTGGAATGTCTGAGGGAAACTTGGTCGGCATAGCAGGACAACATGGATCATGACAGATTGGGTCATTCAATAATCTTGACAAGTCTCGAAAATGCAAAGTTTCCAGAAACGGTAGCTTAGGTTGTTGAGTATGTACAAGAGGATAGGAGCCTGGGATTTGGCTAGCACAAGATTGCCAGGAAACGTTAGGCTATTTCCCTAGGTTTTGGTAAAAACCATGGCCTAGGTCGACATTCGGATGCTATGATTGTTGAGATGTCATCAACTGACTCCCGTAGTAGGATGTTGAGGGTTGAGAAGATATTTATCCTGATGTAGTGTTCCAAAGTTTCTAGAAAGGGTTTCCCATTGTCGATTCGACAGGCATAGGCCCTGAGCCTTGCCTGAGGTTCCATTGACCATGGAAGGGGTTGCCCCTAGTCAAAATATCTGACGAGGGAACTAATCCCTACCACAGATTCCAAGGTCCTTGATAAGTGTGTGCCCCCTATGCAGGAATAGTACCCTACATAGGATTTCGTGATATAAAACTAGGGTTTCCCACAGCCGAGATGGCAGCTGACGAGAATGCATTGTTAAAAAATGCGTCAAACAAAGAGAACTACAAAGAACCCACCGGTGTGGTACTAGAAGAAGGTCCTTGACTACCTACTCCAGACAGGTTGTAGTTCATGGTCGACCAGATGGGTTGCTGAGGAGCACCATTGAGCGATGGAGATGACAGAGGTATATGACCCCCGGCATAAGGGAAAGCATTATAAGGGGCTGAAGTCCCCCCCATGGACCTTTGTAGAGAAGCATTTGAGCTCCCTGCCCCCAGACCCAAAGTCTGTAAAGTGGAGTAGGAAAGAACTGAGTTCGTGTCAAATTTGGGCATCCCGTATGAAAATGGAGGGCATGTCGCACTCTGTGTAAACGGTGCAGTAATCGCCACCATGGATAGAATCAAGCCACTACCTGAGGTAGAAGCAGTTGAAACCATAGTGGTCCGGACCTGCAAAGGTGAGTTAGGAGGAGGACCGCCCCTAGTTGTGGCAGCCATAGAGGGAGTATGAGGACTCCCTGACAAAGTACCAACATTTGCTTCTATTTCTTCTTGTAGAATTATCTGATGCTCGCGATGCGTTACCCTTGGAGGGGAAATCTGTATTAGAAGTGGCACTTACAAGTCAGTGATCAGAGAGTTATATGGACCGAGAGATTTCTCTCCAAGGTCAGAAATAGTTGGTCCCTCTGGAAACGAATGTTCTCCTCTCAGAGATGGATTGGGTACAACTTCCTCTGGCCCAATCACCTCAAATGACCCTTCCTGGTCAAGTCTTTGCCTTTGCGGTGGAAGTAGTGGCTCCAAGTTAACCGACGGCAGGCCCAAAATCCTTCGCGACCGACAGAGCTCTTGATATTCCACTGTGCAAGAGGATCAATGACACACTAAGACCTTCTATCGTTGAAGACTAAAACAAGCACTAGAAAAATTTCCTGTGAGATGCAGCAAGAAAACCACTATTACTAGTTGGAAGAATAGTTACAACAACCAACACTAGAGAAACTTACCGGTGCAAGTGAAAATCGAACACAGAAGAACCCTCTGGGTATAATCTGCAAAGCATGGCCTAATTTCTACCCTAGGTACCATGGTATATCCCCGCAGTCACCTGTGTAAGTCCCTAAAATCAAAGACAATTAGGTTGTCAACTCACAAACAACTACCAGGCGGGTACAGTCGGCATTCGAGTGGACTGCAATGAGTAGGGTATCAAGCCTGAAACCTATCGAGGGTATCAAAAGAAATTTTTTTGGAAGACGAATGAGAACCTCGAATAGATTTGAGACCCATGAAGCTCCGTGGAAAATGAGATCAATGTAATCTCAAGATAAGTCCTATATATGTGTTCCTCCTCTACTATTGGTCTGGCTTTGGAGGGGTTATCTCCGCTACCTTTTCACATGCAACCTCTTGTTTAGCCCCTATGTTAGAGAGGGGTTCCGGATAGTTTCCACATTACTAGACTTTTTCACTCCCTAGCACAGACTCCTATGTTTGTTTTATAGCCTTGAAGAGTTTCCTCTCCAACCTAAATCAAGGCTCTAGCCTAATCTAGTTAATGGACCCTACAAACAAAAAGTCTGATTAATTTTAATTAAGAGTTAATTTTAAGTGGTTTATATTAAGTCAAAGGAACGAAAATGTAATTGATGGTGTTTTTTCAGAGATGAAAGAGAAGAACAAATGTTGGAAACAAAATTACTTATTTTTCAACAAACAAAGATTTGCAAATTGAACACTCTTTAACTAACTTTTCTCTCTAAGATATTTTAAAAGAAAAAATCAAAACTAAATTTCTCTCAACTACGAGCTACTTAAAGTCCTAATTATTCAGTAAAGAAATTAAGAAATCACTCTTCTTCCTAAAAAATAAACTAACCTAACTACTTAACCAAACAAGAAACTAAAAACTTTTTTTTTTCATATGCTCCAAAATAAGAAACTTGAACATGAATTCTTTTATTTTCTTCTAAAGCAAGTAAAAAAGGAAAAGTGAAGACAATACGAGACCATATACCAACTTCTGGTCTACTACAACTCGCAGAGAGTTACTAACAGTACTAAACAAGTTAATCAGAAAAACTCACAAAACTTGTCTCAAACCCTAATCAAGAAAACACAAGAAAACTTGATAAAGAAAAAGATAACTACTATTAGATCTAGGCCAAAGACTGTATGAAACAGAGACCAGGGATAAATCAAGAAAACCCCTGAGAAAATGCCTGAGAAAAATGGCTTCATTTAGGGAAGAGGATGAATGCCTCTTCTTTAAAAAAGATTTTCCTGACACAGGCATGGAATTGATACTTCAGCAACTTGTGTATGTACGCAGGCTGTCCAAAGGTAGGGCGTGTATGTATGCGTGCAGACTCACTACAGGCCGCATACACCTCTGTGACTTCTCTAAAAAGAAAAATTAATCGTCAAACACAGGCAGGGAGTACTGGTATGGAAGACCAAAATCCCTTAAAGACACAGAAACTTACTGAAACTCAAGAAACAGTAAATAAACAAATTAAAAATACCCAAAAACAAAAATCCCCTAAAAACCCTATAGGTTCCCCAATATGGTCGTCAATTATGCTATAGTTGGATAACCCCCTACAGACTTCACTAGGGTTCTAAAGTGCAGGCAGAGCTAGCCATCTAAAGTCTCATACTTTTAACAACTATCCCGACAATACCCCACATTCATATATAAAGTATAAAGTATAGGAATTCAGTAGTCATACCTTGAACTCTACATCTAGTGTCGATCCCAATGCATTTGGTCGCTTCTCGACTGTAAATCTCCTCTCAAGGCTGACTTGCATTCACTAAAAGAAAAAAAAGAAATTGCGAACAAGCATTCTATATATGTGGATTAATGGGCGAGACGACAAAAGTACTTCTTTATATTAATATCATAATGTCACTTACAAAACGAGATCGATGACTGCTCCTAAAACCCAGTCCTAGGATCCTCTTCACCAAGCTCCAACTCCTTCCATGTATCCTTCTTCTCTCACTCTTCTCTCTAGAGAATAGACACAGGCTTATGGATGAGGAAAAAGGGAAAGAATGGGGAATTCTAGCTCAAACTCACAATGTGGCTACAAATTCTTGGGGAAAGGGGGGATTATGAAATGGGTAGAGTTTCAGTGCTTTCATTCTTCTCTTTAGAATGGGACCCCAACACCTTCTTTTGTATGCCAAAAAGATAGTTATTCGGTTGGGTGACGAGATATGGGCGGTCAATTGGTTAGGAAGGTACCCAAAAGCTCGTATTCCCTTACAACTTTTTATTTTTTTCAACTTTTGTGGGTATATGCGGGTTGTAATGGTGCATCTAGCATACGTATGCAGGCAGTAATGGTGAAACTAGCATACATATGCGGGCAGTAGTGGTGCAGGGCACATACATATTCAAAAAATTGTTTTTTAAGAAGATCTATTCAGTATTGGCTTACCAAAAATAGTAAGTAAGATGGTCTGTTGCTAGGTATGCATGTCTGGTGCAAATTAGGGTTATAACACCTTCCTTTCCTCTTTAGATATAGTCTTATCAAGACTTATATTTTTTGGGTTTTCCGGGGTTCCGAAGTTTATAGTTTCATGCATGGGACAGGAAATACCGGTCTTTGCATTTTTGGGCCCCTTAAATTGTTCTTTTAGGTCAAAAAGATTTTCTAAATTAGTTATCCCCTTATGGATTGTGTGAGACTTCAATTTTTCAGTTAGTTGACCTGTCCGAGGATAAATTTCCATTGACTTTTCCTTGAGTAATTCATCGTCAATAGCTAGGTCCTTAAAATTATCTTGGTTAGTTAGAAAGTTTATGATCTGTTCATCCCCTTCAAATACCTTCCAATTAGAAATGTTGTTAGGCACCGATGGTTTGTAGAGTAGTTCCACAGTGAATCGGGAGGCTTCATAATCTTCTAGAGGTGACAGCCTTGAAGCATTTGTGGCCAGGGAATCAACAAGGATATTCTTTTCTCTGGGGATCGCGGTGATATTGAAACCTTCAAAATGATCTATTAACCTATGCACTTCTTGTTGATAATTCTTTAGGTGTGAGGAATTGAAATGTATAGTATTCCTTACTTGTCTAACGATAATTTCAAAATCTCTGAAAACCTTCAATTCTTTGACGTTTAAGTCTATGGATTTCTTTAACCCTTGGACTAGAGCTTCATACTCGACGGTGTTATTTGTGCATTCAAATTCTAGTCTACAGGACAAGAAATGATGTTTACCTTTTGGATCAATGAGTATGCACCCTGTTCCTGATCTGTCATGTGATTTAGATCCATCAAAGTATATGGTCCAAATTTGTGAGCGAACGTTAGTTGTTTCTTCCTTCTCATTACTTTATTTCTCTCCTATCTGTTTTCCAATGATTTCTAGCACAAGTTCTTGACAGAAGAGGGTTTCCTTTGTCGGTATCAGTGATTTGTCTTGAAAAAACATTTCAAAGTTCTGAGTGAGAGGGAGAAGTTCCTGAAATAGGAATCGCAGGAATAATTTTTGAGTAGAGGGAAATCTATCGATGAGGGTTTGTTTAGGGTTTCTAGATTAGTGACCGTATGTTTCAGATATCTCTCCCTATCAATTTTGATCACATTCTTGTGCCCCTTTAATAGTAGCCAAAGGTGTTCCCAGTCTATACTAAAATATCCGTTTAATTTCTCAGACCAGTCTCAACTTAACAATAATCCATAAGCTTCTAGGATGTCTACTATAATGATGTCAATTACTTGCACAAACTTAGGATGCATGGCTATTCTGATAATTACATCTTTAATTTCTCCCATGACCTTCACTTGGGTTCTGTCTAGTTGTATTACATGTTTATCACTCTTGAGAGGGACTATGTTTAGTTTTTTACATATAGACAATGGCATAAAGTTAGAGGATGCTCTTGAATAAACCAAACAATTATGGAGGTTCCTGTTGAAGACTTCAAATTTTAAAAGGAAAGGTGGGACAAAAGGTCTTCCCTTCTTATCTTTAGAACAAGTGTTCAGAGTCAGTTTATTCCCTAGGTATATGGGAATTATATTCCTTTGTTGATCATTGCTTGTCATAGGGTTTTCTACTGATCTCAAATCTTGTCGCAGGAAGTCCTTTTGTTGAGGGATCCTACATATGTCCATAATTGATATATTAGCCTTTGACTTCTTCAAATCTTCAACTACATTGTAATTCAGTTTGGGCGATTCTTGGGTATGGATGTTGATAGGGTTCTTACGGGGAACAAAAGGTTTTTTCAGATGATTAGGAGTTGACCTTTCCCTCGACGTTTGGATAGTAATAGGATCTTTCGAGGCAGTTGGACCCTTACTATGCGTTTGCACAACTGAGACCTCTTTGGGGGTTTCTTGAGACTCAAATAAGTCGTCGGAAGGCATGATTAGGTCAGGATCCCATATTCGCATGGTTGTATCTTCTAGTGGATCAATCTCTTATTGATAAACAACATTCATAACTGAACCACTTGGTTGTTCAGTCAGGAAGACTTCATCTAGGAACCGATTGGCCATCAAATTCATGGCATGCACCCATTGAGGGAAGTCTCTTTTAGAGTTATTTTCTTGGTGATAAGTACAGAAAGAATCAGATGCTACATTTCTTAAATCGATATTTAGGTTCGCTGGGGAGGTTTAATTGCTTTGAACGACAGGTGTCTTTTAAAGAAATTCTTATAGGGAATTTGTCCTTGGTTTCCTTCCCCTGTGTTTCTCTTCTTGTCTATGATATCATTTGATAATTTCTTAACCATGCATTGTAGGTATTCTATGTCTACATTACCCTTTTCGGGAGCTTGTTCTACTTGTTTTCCTAGCGGTCTAGTCAAAAGGGGTCCTCTCCTGGGAGGAGGTTGGACTTCTTTTTTAACTAACGAGACCTGACCTTCTTTACATACCTTCATTTGGAACTCTATCGTCTTGGCTTCTTCAAAATTCTCAGCCAAGGTTCGTTTGGAAACCCTCTTCACAAACATGGAAACATAAGTTGGGAGGGCGTTAGCATATACTTTGATTTGCAACTCTTGAGTTGGTTTAGCCTCAGGTTGGAATTTGTTCAAGATAGTTGTGAATTTTTTATTGAAATCTTTAACCTTCTCCTTTGAACTCATGGTGGCAGTGAACAATTCAACCATCAAAGCTCCTGTAGCAGAGGTGATTTTAGAACCCCCCCTAAATTTATATGTATAATAAATGGGCGAATCCCCGTGATACATAGGAAAATTTGAAGGCTATTTTATCAATAATATAATATGCATATATAATGTTTTGGTGAATCTTTTAGTCAATTATATATATCTTGTAAGATCTTGGCAAATATTTCACTAAATTATAAACTCTTGTGAAATCTTGGCGAATCTTTCACTGAATTATAAAACCTTATAAAGTCTTGGCAATTTTTTTGATAAAGTATAAAACCATATATAATAATAGGAAAATATATTCATTAAACTGTAATATACTCATTTTACATATTTGGAAAAAGAAACATAATTTGTCCATCCTCTAGACAATGTTGCGTATCCCTCTATCATTTTTTATGATATTTCACCACAAAGTTCATATGTGTTGATCCTAACCACCACTTCTATCAAGCTCGGGATATATTAATCTTTGCTCTACCACTTATATTATGGATTATTTATTACTATTAATCGATTATGAAAGGACCCTTCAAACAAGTTCATCATAGAATGTTCTTAAATAGAAGTGCACATAATTATATCCATCAATAACTCCAAAAGTATAAGAATATTGATAAGTCACATTCCATGCATAACTTCCTCTTTACTCATCCATTTGTACTTAGTTCAATGTAAGAATAAAAATAAAGAAACATATAATCATATTATAACAAAATATAAATTAATTATATAACTATTGTACATTGTTTTTCACCTTATGAAATAAATATGTATAATGTAATAATCATAATAACAATCTATATTCAAAATTATTGAATATATATATATATATATATATATATATATATATATATATATATATATATATATATATATAATTTTTATTAATCCTTGCAACAACATGTTTTAAGAATAATTGAATTATGCAAGATTGCATATTTTATACAATAAGTTAACTTTGACATAATCCAACCTACCTTATAGGTAAACATCATAAGATAATAATTGTTTTATATGGAATTATAAGTAAATATCATAAAGAAAATATCAAATGGAATAATCAAACTAATATTAATACTAATACTAATATTAATATTAATACTAATATTATTATTATTATTATATATATATATATATATAACCTATATTTTAATGATGTATAGAATCAAAGAATAGAAAAAATGTAATATTATATCACCAATAATATAATAATATAGTGGTAATAATTGTTTTAAACTAAATAAATAGAATATCCAATACACATAAAAGTTCCATCTTGAAAAGCATATATATGACACTGAATAATAAATTAATTACTTAATCTATAATATAATTCCAACCCAGGATTTTGTGAATTATTTAAGAATTTTTGAATTAATTAATTATTTAAAGTTGTATTTTGTGAACTATTAAAGAATTTTCATCACTTATTAATTTAAAAGTTAAAAAAAAAAAATCCACTACTCTAACCCTTTTATAATAATGCTAACCATTATACTCGACTCCAATAATATCAAATTTTAGGTTCTCATGGAATCAATTTGTTAAGGTATTAAACAAGCTAACCCTTTTATAACAAGTGTTGCATGGAAGCGTAGTCTCTGCCAGGTTGGAATGGGAGTAAATGTGACTGTGTACAAACATGTGGGTTGCAAGTTGCAGTACATGTGGTATCCATGCAGAATTTAATATTCTCGAATTAGTTTTATTTCAAATTTATTAAAAATTATTAATGTCTTCTACATCAATGAAGGTTCCTAGTATCTAAGTTTGATAGTACAAGCAAGATTTAAAAGGAGCGTGGACAAAAAAAATAGTGTACAATAGTATTACATTTAAAAGGTTCTTGGACACAAAAAATTTAGCATACAATAGAATAGTAGTAACGTCTGTTACATAGGTTCGTGGACAAAAACACAAAACAATTAGCATTCCCAAATTATTTTTCTTTAAAACAAGGCCTCCTGGACACAAAAGAAATTGAAATTTATCAAAGTATAGATTCTTGAACACCATAAACTATACATACGAAATATGTACTTTTATAAAGTACATATTAACTTTTATAGATATGAAATATGTACTTTATAAAGTATGGGTATGAGATTTTATAGAATATGCACGGAGTCCTCATTCCATACTTAGGCACTTTTTGGATCGCGGGTTATCGAGCTGGCGGGCTCAAAATTTGGGCTATGTTTTTACGTGCCCTACAAATAGCACCCAGAGTTCCGCGATATACAAATTGACAAGCGAACCTGCGAACTATTTGAATTTTAAGGGCCTCGTGTTGATGTAATAGCACAATTGGACTTGGGCCTTGAAATTGTAGTGTAGATGTGGCAAGCAGTATGAAGGACAGGTGGTAAGGATGCAAGAAATGACATACTCTCTATATGTGTGAGTAGAAAAAAAAGTATTGAACACAATTTTATGACATTTATATAAAAAAATTAAAAAGCGTGTTACATATTCCTGGAAATTTAAAAAATATATGTCAAATACGATATCTCAAATTTGAATGAGTGATTTATCTCAGATTTAATTTTGAAAATGACAAAGCAGAAAAAGATATGCATCAGAAAAAAGAGAATTGAAATAAAATAAACAAAATGTCTTGACAATCAGCATAGCTGAAGATGAAAATCTAGGAGCATATAAATATACAAGGATACAAAAGAATAGTTTTATTTGGAATATATGAAAAAAGAATAGTTTGCTACATATTCTTGGAAATTTAAATGTGTTTTACATATAGACTGGGATTGGGGCTCCCGCAGACCATAAGAGAAATATGTACAAGAAATAGGACTATGGAAAGAAGAAGTGGGAGGCGGTAGAGTGTAATACTTGAAAAGTAGAAATGAGAAGATATCAGTCTTTGGCTATAGATTTCTATTCATAAAAGGTGGAATAACTGGATTGATAAACAAAGGACTATAAGTATAGACTTACAACGATGGTACATATAAGTATTTTTGGTATTTTCTTGTTGATTCCTTTTCTTGTTGGTTTTCGTCTCCGACCCGCTTGAATAACTAGATTGATAAACAAAGTATTTATAGCGATGTTTCATATAAGTATTTTTTCTATTTGCTTGCTGATGCCTTTTCCTGTTGGATTTTGTGGGTGACCCACTTCAAGTTGTCTTCAATATAGATTCTCAAGGGGGCGATGTTGATGTCATTCCATATTTTAATGCTGAAAAGTTAATTTTCTAATTCGCTCAGATCAATAGAAATATTACACAGAGCCTGATGAATGTCTCTATTCTGTATCGAATAGCGAACTAGCCAGTTGTCCACATGTTCTTCATGATATTCAAGAATCTTGTAAAAAATTTCTAAAGACAATGCCTTAAAATTATCAACTTGGTTATTGAAAGCTTGCTTGGTTAATGCCAACAAGTTGACGATTAAGCTGGGGTCCTGGAAGTCATTGGTCTTTCTAGCTAAGTCTATTTTGGTGAGCTTTGTGAATAATTTTTCTTTCTTTTATATTGCTTGCTCACATGATTGGACAATCAGATACAGGTTCTTCACCTTCTCTTTCCAACATGCTTCTAATTGAGTGAGCCATTTTTTGGACGGTAGGTCATGTTGTCTTCTTGTCATGTCTGCCATGTTGTTGACATGAAAGGAAAAAGGGATGAATGTGTGCAAATAGAAAGTTTATTCATTTTTTAAATCCATCTACAGAAGTTTGAGCAATTTATGTGCCCTACTTCCCAGGGATTCCATATTTTGTGATGTTTCCCAGGCGTTAGTAATCAGTTCCATTATTTTGTTGATATTTTTCTGCACATATCCTCTACACGATGCAAGGAAGGTGGAGGAGCCTTTTAGCTTTGTTGTAGGGGTGCAGGGAGTTGCAGGCATGGCTATTACCAAAGGACTGCCAAGCAATGGAATAGGAAACAAATCTTCCTCTAATTCCTTGATTCAGTACTTTAGTCTGGCATTCTCAGCCTCAATGACTCCAATGAAATCATGAAGAGAATCTTCGATTTCCATGTGAAGTTTAGATATTTTGGATGCCTGCATATTGAAAAGGTCGAGTTCTGAATGATGTTTTCTTTTCTTATTTTTTACATCTCTTTTTTCAATAATTAATTTTTTAGATTCGATTTCAAAAACAACACTTTGGAATACAAAGGATTCATCTTTGTAAAAAAATTCGGCATCAACTATGTCCATTGGGTAACTATGGTGAATTGCGTCTCCCGGATGATCAAGGTTGCAGAATATGCTATCCATATCAGCATCAAGATCCATGTTTTCACTCTCAATTTTGGGCTCGTCCACCTCCCCTACAATTCTTTTTCCCTTCTTCTTCATGGGAAGCTTGTGAGAACTTTCAATTTTAGGATGAACCTCATCCGTTTGAAGAACTTTGGGTTGCTTTGTTACTATGGCAGGTCGTTGGAGCAATGCTTTGTTACTTTGGTGGTTCTATTCCTCAGGTTCGAAGATGTTCACTATATCTCTACAGAACTATTGTGGAGGTGCTGCTAGTAGTTTATGAAAACGTTGGTTTCCTCCAAACGCTGCTTCAAATGAAAAAATGGAGGGGATAATATAACCCCTCGAAATTTTTGGTTCAATGCGTGCAAATGGAAAATCTCCTCTAGCTCTTCACTCATTAATGACAATCTCTATGCGTGTTGTATGGTGAGTTGTTAGAAGTAAAAATTAATTATTGCATACTTAGAAGTGCGAAGGTGGCGGTTACGGTGAAGAACATTTAAGGATTGGAGATTTCATGAACAAACCAAGATGACGGCATGCGAATGGCATTCCATGGTATTTGAAATTAACATTGGGAAGGGATAACAAAAGCCTCCACAAATATTGGTTTAGTGTTCATTAATGGTAGATCTTCTCGAGCGTTGCGCCCATCAATGAAAATTTACACAGTGCTTGCATGATGAGTTGTTAGAATTAAAGATTTAG
>JASDQU010507348.1:0-14193 GCA_032191745.1 Picea mariana
TCATTCACCTGGAAAGCATTTCTCGCAGGCCTGACAACCTGCCTCTTCCAACATCAACCACCTCCCTCACCTGGAGAGAAGTCATACACAAGCTCAACATAGGCTTACTCTGGCCAGTATGCCAAGTGCATACAAGCACTGCGTGCCACAACAAACACAGGGAAAACAGGCACAGGCTTCCCAAGAACTGGTTCAGCAGCCATAGGATATTCTCACGGTCAATATTTTTGAATAGGGTTCCACCCACAGGCTCTCTCAACTTTTCCTGGGCAAACAGAGACTCTTTTTCAAATTCAACACAGGCTTCCCATTCCAGGAGTGCACACACTGGTTTTCTCAGGGCTAGACACAGACGTCTCAGTCACAGGGTCACACAAAGGTCCTCTACAAGAGTCGGGTTGGTCGTACTGCTCAGAGCTCCATACCTGCTCAGACAGTTCGGTGGGATGGGAATTGGAACCTTCTCACAGCTCACTCTGGCCGTTTTATTCGCATGCACTAGGGTTGACACTTGTCACCCATGGAATTTCATGCGTTCCACCAACATGCGTTCCTCCCACCACTTGGGAAATCACGTGTCCTTCCAAAAGGACTTAGGATAAAAACATAATAGGCTCATGAATTTTTTTGGAAATAATATTAAAATATTATTCCAGGCCTAAGCCCCCTAGGCTTAGCCCCTAGGCTCAACACTCAGCCCCTTTCCCACCTTCCAGCCCCTAGTTCCTTGCCCACTGTGTGGACGCTCAGTCCCCCATCACTCATTCATCGTGGTCGGTCTGCACCTGGCGGTGTTTATATTTTATTGATGTGCAACATACATACAGATACAAAATACAGGCCCTTGGCCTTCAATCCTTTGGCTCTCTGGCCTAATCAAACACATAAACCTACCGACTTATACAAAACTTGGCTCACCAGCCTATAAACCATATTTACAATCTCTTTCAGATCATGGTTTACATTGGGGCTCGGCCTTGGGGACACTACAATAGGGGTCGTAACAAGAGGTGACGCTTTAACTTGTTGTTGAAAATTTAATTTAACGCATGCATGGTATAACCCTCATGCCTTTTGGTCAAACAACTACCACACAGAGGTGAAGACAGGTTCGAGTAAGAATAGGAAAATCAACCAACTGCCCATATGTACATGTGTGGTGAAACGAATGCTTTAGTCATTAAACCCCATAAAAACCACAGACTGGATACACCAATACGAAAGTGTGAAGATATCCCACCAAGACCAACAAGGATCTTCTAAGTAAACCAACAATGATAACATAGATCTTTTGTGATTGCTAACACCCCAGGATAACCAGTAATGCTATGACTTCAACCTCATTTCAAAGATAATCATCAACATTTCATTCAAAATCACCATTTACATAGTCGCAATACTTAAGGAAAGTGCAACTAATACACTTGAGCC
This sequence comes from Picea mariana, assembly GCA_032191745.1. Lineage (NCBI taxonomy): Eukaryota > Viridiplantae > Streptophyta > Pinopsida > Pinales > Pinaceae > Picea > Picea mariana. The sequence continues at coordinate 1,432 of JASDQU010507348.1, forward strand.
AATATCCATTTCATAACCAGAGTAGGCTCATGAAGGTCCAAAAGAAGGAAGATACATGTAATGCAATGTCTTCAAATGCGAGTTGGCCAAGCGGTTCCTCTTTGCTGATAAATCGGAGTATAACCACAATAGTAATGTTTGGAAGATAGCCTGACTATGGTGGCGTCCAACAGTAGGGGTAAAGACGATGTGAAATAAATGCTTATCACTTACCTTCTTCAAGCTCATTCAATTCTTAGTACGCGCCAGCTACTAATCAAACAAACATCCACCTTGAACCAACAACCTTTAATTTCCAAGAGCGCCACATGTATCACATCTTACCATCTCTATTATGCAGAAATGCATACCAACTATGCTATTTACAACCTTGATAACTCACATGGCTATCCTATGTTAGCTAGGATTTGCCACAATCTTTTCCAATGCATATAATATAGCATGTTAGCATAGGAAAATTTCTTCTTTAAGTTTCTTTTCATTTGTTATTACTAACATGTGTCTTTTGCAGGTGTCAAAAGTAATATATCCAAGAACATTCAACAATGATAACCATCAAAAATGTTGGTATAACTTGATCTTGGAACAACAAGGGAGCCCTGTATAATATGCCTGACCCATTATCCAATAAAACAAGATATCGTCAACCATGAAAGTAGTGTGTAATAGTAACATAACATTGAATAAACACCAGACTTGATCCCCAATCTACGAGGGGGTCCCACCTACTAGTATTATTTAACTTTTATAATAGTAGGCTTTATAAAGACTTTGCGGGCCAAACTTCGTTGCGAATTTAATCGTCAACAAACTGACGACTCCACAGAAAAATTTGTTTTCAACAGATTTAGAACTTATAACTCATGGTTTCACAGACCAAGAGCAGCAGGTCAAGAAAGTACAACCAATAAGATTATGCAACAAGGGGAAGTGAGTGGATTTAATGGAAAGATGACCAAGAATTTGGGAATAACTCATGAAAAATGTTAAGTATGAGGGGTTTTACCACTGTATGCATAATCCATCGACCAAAATCTTCTCTTTAACTTTTAAGGAGGAAAATTTCCAGATTTTCTCTTAAAATCTCAATGGATAAAGAAATGGCGAGAGGAAGCGGGAGATAACCAATTCTTTATAAGACAACAGTGGAAATACATAACAATTTCAAGGGTCCTTCGGAGAAGACATCATAACAATTGTGTAATCTTGATTGTTATTGACTAACAATGCTTTGCAGGAGTGTCACTGTGGAAAATATGATCCAACATCTTATTCTCTACTAAAACTAAAATATGACCAAATACAAGGTCTAGCAGAATAAAACAACAAAAAGATTAAAATAGCATAAATAAAGTGACAGAAAAGTAGGGGCAGTAGGAAATAATTAAAATAGAAAACAATTATTGTAAGTAGAAAAAAAAATGAAAACCTGAAAACAGAGCTAGACTACTAAAATACAGGAAATCCAGACAGTGTTAGAGCTTTTCAAGTTGGTTCCACGTAATGCTTTAAGTGAGAACCATTAGTTTTGTAGGAAAAAAAGCTACTGCAAATATTTTAGAATGTAAGAATTTGTACCTAAGGCAAAAGTGATTTTGAAAGGACCCGGCCATAATTTCTGAAATTTTGAATGTCTTCCCCTATCAGCGTGAGTCAAATCCCATAGCATAACTTTTTCATTGACCTTAAACTTGACAGTTTTGACACTCTTGTTGAAATATTTCTTAATGGTTTGTTGTCTCCTTTTAATATTATCCAAAGAAAACATCCTTTGCTCTTCCAAAGCTAGTAATGCATTTACTCTTTTTGAAAAATCTGAAGAATTTAATTCTTCAGTCTGTAGCATCAACCTTAAGGAAGAAATTTCCATCTCTATTGGAAGGAGGGATTCTTGACCATAAACCAGCTGAAAAGGGTTACAACTGATGCTTACTTTGCCAGTATTTTGATCTGCCTAGAGGGCATAAGTGAGGAGAGTGTGCCACTAATTAGGCCTATCTTCGATGAGCCTTTTGACGATACTTGCCATATTTTTGTTGGTGGACTCTGTTTGCCTATTTCCTTGGGGATAATAAGCTGATAACGTGAAATGTTTAACCCCCAACTTGGCTAAAAACTGAGTCAACTTAGCATAAATGAAAGCGGGACCATTGTCTATATTAATTTCTAATGGAAGACCAAATCTAGAAAAAATATTATTTTCAAGGAAATAAATTACCTGATTGTCTGTGGAATGTTTAAGTGGGACATCTTTAGCCCATTTTGTAAAATAGTCTGTGGCTGTCAAGATAAAAACTTGCCCAGATGAAGGAGGGTTAATAGGACCAATAAAATCCAATCCCCACCTTGAAAAGGGAAAATCTAGCAAGATAGGTTGTAATGGCATGGATGGAAGGCATTCTTTCCCAACAAATTTTTGGCATTTGTCACAAGACCTCAAAAAAAAAAAGAGTCGCAAAAGATCAAAGGCCAATAATATACCTTTCTACTAATCTTGAAAGTAGTGGTCTTTGCATAAAAATGACCTCCTACATGAATGACGGAGCTTGAGGATCCATGAGATTCTTGCTACAATTTATGTACGTCTTCATTGTTTACACAACGAAGCAACACGCCATTAGAAGATCTTCGAAATAACAAGTCTCCTATAATGACATATCTTGCAAATTCAAGACCGAGTCTTCTCCTTTGATGAGTTTCTAAGTTGTCTGGACATATTTGGTTCTGTAAATAATAAACCAAATTTTTGTACCAAGGATGTTCAGACACAGGGAGGATCTGATCATCAATTTAAAAGAGGGTTGAAAGGAAACTATCTTCTTCACCATTTCCATCACCATTATCAACATGCTAAGCCAGGTGAAAGGCTAGGTCACGTCCCTTGATAGTGGTAGAAGTCACGATATTCAAATCATGCTTTTGGATCTTGGCAAGCCAGTGTGCAAGTTTCCCTGAAAGATAAGTCTGTGAGAGAAAACAATTAACAACAGGTAAAGGTACCTTTACCAACGTATGCTTACCTAAGATGTAGTGGTGAAACTTTTCAATGGCATTAACAAGAGCGAAAGAATGTTTCTCAATAAAAGAATATTTAAATTCATCATCAGACAAACTTTGACTCATGTAAGCCACCGGTTTTTCATTCCCTTGGTCATCATTTTGCATGAGGACAGCAGAAACTACCTCCTCAGTAGAATTAGTATATATCATGAATTCCTTCTCAAAGTCCGGTTTTTCCAAAACCGGTGCAGAACTGATGTCTTTCTTAATCCCTTCAAAATCATTTTCAACATCGTCTGTCCAAGAAAAAGGATGATCTTGCTTAAGAAGATTATAAATTGGTTTGACCATCACAGGAAAATCTGGGACAAACCTACAGACAAAGTTAATAACCCCCATAAAAGATTGAACTTATTTCTTGGAAGTGGGAGCAGGAAGGTTAAGGATAACAACAATCCTTTCAGGATCAATGCTTATGCCTGAATCAAAGATGATGTGTCACAGGAGTTTGCCCTCGGTAACACCAAAAATGGACTTGGAAGGGTTTAGAGAAATTCCAAATTTCCTACATCACATGAGAACTTTTCTCAAATGACCAAAATGATCTGGTCAGATTTTAGAGTATACTATTAATTCATCAAGGTAGATCTAAATTATTTTACTGATCAAATCGTCAAAAGCTAACTACAGAGCTCTTTGAAATGTGGCACCTGCATTAGATAAACCAAAAGGCATACTTTCATAAGGAAAGGTACCCCAACGAGTAATAAAGGTGGTTTTATATTTATCTACCATTTTTATCTTGATTTGATTATAACCTGAAAAACCGTCAAGTAAGGACATCATTTGTGACCCTGCAACTTGTTGCAAAATCATTTCCATGTTAGGGAGTGGTATTTTATGCTAGCTTGGTTTAGTGCATGAAAATCGACACACAATCTGATCTAACCAGTGGTTTTCCGAACGGGGACTAGATTTGAGACCCATTTGGAATATTTGACCAGAAAGATGATTCCAACCTTCAAAAAAAATTCCAACTCCTTTCGAATAGTTGTTCCTAGCGCAGGGTTGATAGGTCTTTATTTTTTCCTAACTAGATTTACGCCTTCCTGAATGGGTATGGCATGTTGTATAAGGCCAGGATCAAAACCACGAAGATCCTCATAAGACCAAGAAAAAACATCTTGAAGTTCACCAAGCAACTTGGCAAACTTCTCCTTCTCTTCATCTGAACATTTGGCACCTATTTTGACGTTCTTTGGAGTCTCGGGTGTCCCAATGTTCAATGAGATGGTTTCACCCACCTTCCTTTTTGATTCTTTTTCCTTTTGTTTCTCCTTGTTGCCTACATCACTCGATGAAAATGAATTCTCCAGAGGAGTCAGGCCTTTAGGAATCTTGTTATCTTCTATGGATATAATTTACTTAGGTTTAAAAGGTTCATTTTGAATAAAAGCACAAATGCTCTCATCGTTAGGGAAGACCTGCCAAGATTCTATATTGTTGGGAATATGCGAATGATATAGGGATTGAAAGGTACAATTAGGTCTGTGTGGCAAAAGTTGTCGATTAGGGGAGGCTGCAAAACCTGCTAATCGATCGGCCATTGAGTTTAACTCCCTTTTAACATGGGTGATGTTGAAAGATAAAAGCTTTGAGATAAGCGCCCAAACATTTTGGGTGTATCATTTCATCAACTTGTTGCTAGGAGAGTAAATTTTATGCACAAGATTCACAACAAGCTCGGAATCCCCAAAAACTGAAAGGTGACCACAACCAAGATTATAAGCGTTTTCAATGCCTAATAAAAAGGCTTCAAATTCAGTGACATTGTTAGTGCAAGAAAATTCCAACTACTAAGAAAAGTTATGGATTTTTCCTATAGGAGAAATCAAGATAATGTCATCTCTGTTAAATTCATTTGAGCATGAACCATCAAAGTGTATGTGCCACATTCCATCATCTAAATCGATTTGTTCCATGGAAATGTTATCTTCCTTGGAAAAGATGGAATACACTCCTAAGTCCTCCTCGATATAGTTTACGTTAGGCTATGGGACACTCTCTATGTAGGGTGATATCATTCCTTCTCTAAGGACTATAATATTTTTTTTGTTCCGAGGAACAGATAAATGTGTCATGTCGAATGAGATTTACCCACCCGTTGAGGCTTGCCAATCTCTTCTTAAGATGATTGAGTAATTTCTTACGAGCATATTGATCACCTGAATATTGAGGGTCATCCTTATTTCAAGATGAGCGCACAAAAATAAGGTCACATCCTTAATATCACCTATGGTATTTTGTTGTATACTATTATAAGAAAGCATGCTTCTGGTGTTTTCATCTGTACAAGACAAGCCTAGCTCTTCCATAATAATATTTGACATCACACTTGGGCTCGAACCACCATTAATGAGGCAACAATGGGCAATTTTGTCCATGATCTTTACAGAAATGTAAAAAGGGGGATTTTTTATAGGGTAACTAAATTTATGTACACCTACTTTATTTACAGAAGAATCCTCTTCATTTACCTCTTCGAAAAGATTGGCTACAACGAAATCCTTTCCTTCCATGAATTGTTTCACATGCATCTATTGTTCAGGGGTGGAAACCATGTCTAGGAGGGTTGCATATGCTTTGATGTTGGCCAATTGATTTAAGATATTGTACTTAAAAGAGGGAAGAGGAGGAGTGATTCTTTGACTCTTGGGAATTTTAGGAACCTGGGGCGTAACAACGGTTGAGGATGAGCTCAGGATAGAAGAACTATGAGGAGGATCAAATTTACCCTTGGGAACATAGGCTTTGTTCCTAGTATTAATAACCATGGCATCCCCTAGCTCCGCAAAGTCTAGGAAAACGATAGTAACTTCTGGTCTCTTACCAAAGATCTTATATCTGGCACTCTTGTTTACCTCACATGTGGTTTCTTCGTGGTGCTCCTTGCAAAAGTTACACCAACTCTGAGGCAGGATAGCCTTAGGCTGAAAATTGTTTTCAGTAGGATTTCTAAAGGGGGGTGCATAAGAGGATGAGGCTCCAGGGTTGAGAGGGGATACAATACCCTTTCGCTCAAATGCTATCATATGATTTTTCATATCTTGTACTAGTTGTAAGAGAGCGGACATGTCTGTCTGTCAAGCTGATTCTACCTGGGGAAGACCAGTTCTTTCAACTTGTTCTTCATACTCTGAGCAAGTATGTAGAGTGGAATCGAGATTAATCAATGGATTTTTCCTCAAGCCTATGACAGTAGGGAGAAGGAAATGCATTGTAGTAGTGCATGAGAGCATCTTGTTTCTAAGGGAGGACAAGTTCGGGGATTTGATTGTACAACTTGGTGAAACACAAGTTGAAAGACTTGATGGTCTCACCATCTTTATAAGTGACGTTATTGTATTCCTTTAACTTATTGGCAGGGATTTTGGACTGCCCATAAGTGGATCAAAACCAATAAATCAAATCCTCCCAAGTAGATAGAATCTTAGGAGGAAGGTCAAATAAATCGGCCACAGGATTTCCTTCTAAGGAATTGATGAACAAGTGCATGCAAGTGTCATTGTCGTTGGCCCCTATGTTATGAAAAGCATTTGAAAATTCCACTAGGTGTTCACTTGTACTAACAGTTTTATTTGCTTAAAACTTAGGAAAATGCTCTTTAAACTTCGAAAGTGGGTGAGTAGCAAGTGCTAGGTTAAGAGGAGAGGACACATGCCACAACGTGGTTGTGGCGTCTTCTTCAAACTGAAAAAGCCCATACATTTTAATGAATTTGTTGGGGTTTGAAGTAGATTGGACATGGGTATGGTGGTTGTACAAGATACCAATCACTGACGACGATGAATATTGGGAATATAGAGCACTTCCAGTGCCACCAGAGCCACCACTAGATGCCATCTTGTGGATGATAGATGAGGGAAAGAAAGACGAGCTAGATGAATCAGATTAAGTTCTCCTTAGAGAACTTTGTTGGGTAGATAACACAATGTTTCTCCTTCCTATTTCAGATATAGGATTGATTTCGAGTGATAATCCTCTTTCTTATTCTAGAAGCACAAGAGTCTAAGGACATGAAAGAAAGGCCAAAGCTCAAAGAAACAAAGGTTTACTATTGATTTCTAGGCTGTCTACGTCTAGCCTCCAATTTTTCTTGAGCACTAATATCTCGTTCAATTGCTTCCCAAGAATGGTTAAGTTTGGCATGGCTATTGGCAGTGTCTAAAATAGTATGGAACAAGTTCAAAGCAATGTTGGTCTAGTCTTGGATATCGGACTCAATATTGGGTTGCCTTACAACAGGAACAGTTATTAATAGTAAAATAGTCAAAGAATCAATTTCAGATAAAAAAATATGTATCGATGAAAATCAAGTATAAATTTTTAACCAGAGAGATATCGAAGATCTCCCCAGTATGGTCATCAAATAAATGTTGACGAAAAGATATTAAATGATCTTACTCAAGCGTTTTCAGACTTTACTTGGCTAAATCAAAGTAGACGGGAATATCACCCTATGTTTATAACCAACAAAAATAACATCCTAACTCACAAGTATTAATTACGAGTGCTTAGGCTAGTCTTTTATCAACAAAAATCTTGCTGGAAATTCACTTTTTATGTAATTTTCTGAATATAACAGTTGCTGAAATAAATGTAATAACAAAAGTAAAGACACCAAAATGATAATCAAGATGGATGAGACATAAGGAAATCCTTTATTTCATTCCAATTCACCAAAGAGTCATTTTCTTTACAAAATCTCATACAGAAATCTTGGACCAAAGTCAAACTTAGACATCCCCGATGGAACATAAAAAAGGACCTCTGACAGAAAACCAAAACTAAACTCTAAAATATGGATCATCTTGCCACAGATTTCTGCCCAATCAACCTGCACAATAGCCTTTATCAGTCATGAAAATTAATTCACAAACAGACAAGTCTACACAAACTATCAAAGATAGATCAACACCTCTGAAAAACAAGTGTCTGAATGATTTGATTCAACCCTGAATATTGTTGTCTATAATAAGACCCTGCTATCATAAAAGAAAATTAGGCTATGATGATTATATGAATGAATGAAAACTGAATTGTCGCAACATAAACTCAAAAAGCGGACCTTAGCATGCTTCTGCTTCTATCCTCCTCTTGTTCCTCCCTTTTATTTTGCTTTTAACAAATTAGAATTGGTTGAAGAAGTTGAACCAATTTATCAGTTAAGTTAATTAAAAGACTCAACTAACTTTAGTTAGGGGGAAGCGAAATAATTATAATAAGGGTCATAAATAATAATAACTAGTAGGTGGGATCCCTTGTGACTCCCTTTAGCTCATAACAATCGTCGCATAACCATTAGTTAAGAAAAACACACCTCCTTGTGTCTCCCATCAACATATTCACTTTTGGTAATTTAAACTCATGAAATTTGAAATTATTTCAAAAATAATACTCATATATCCAAAATAAACATGTTGTCCAAAGATCCCTGAAGTCAATTGTCATAAAACAATAGATAAAATAAAACTCAAAGTCATATTTTCCCTTGTTGATGCTATTATCCCTTAGTCCTTCTTTTTTATAGAGACCTGTGTTTTTATCCTTTTATTTGAAAGGCACATCCCTGCATGCATGAATGATTAGAAAATGATTTTTTCATTAACCATACATGACAACTCTTTTAAAATACAAAATGGATTTTGGCTCAGCAATATATTAGACTCATGCAATCCAATCCATACAAATTGTTTTATCATCAATCAATGAGCAGGGGGGTGAAAAAGGGTTATGGGATATGTGAGGGGTTTGTATTGAGTGAAAATATGATATAATGAGGGGGGAAAAGACATGGTCACTGCTCAATGACAACAACAATCAACTGAAAATCAAACCAATAAAACATCACTGCAATCCACACATGACACTACCACTTCCAACTGCCTTAACACCGAAATTCTCTTGACTGTCATCAATCTCAGAACATGGAGTGAAAAATGAAATGGGAAGGTGATGGGATTTGTAATTAGCGAAAAATGAAATCATGGAAGGGAAGAAAGACAATTATTGTTCATGAAATTAATTAAGTGATCCATAAAGCATGATGCGAAAGGATATGCATCAACCATCAATCATCTGACCAAATAATAATTTATGTGCATTTAACTAGTTCACTATTCATAATCAAATATCCAACACAGTGCCATCACAAGACAGTAGGAATTCCACACAATCTATAAAAAGGATTTTGTTCCCTTATTTGCATCTTATAAAAATTTCCAAACAGTAGCCATTCCACTTTGTTAACCATCAAAATCAACCACTTCCCATGCATTTCAATCCACAATAATACTCAAAAGTCATGTTTTCAATTAATCAATGAAGTCATTATTATTGCAGTCGGGCCCATTATTTGAAAGCAATGATATTCGTTAAACATATGTAGGTAGTAACCAAAATAATCAAGACCAAATGGAAACACCCAAATTGACTATTAAACATACAACCCACAGGCACCATTTAGACACAAGCTATGCACGAGGTAATTCACTCATGCAAGTGTAACTCCATCACTGTGCAAGCCCAATCTAATTTGACTATAAAAAGATGGGCCACCCATCCAACACAACTGTCACCAACAACATGCCTTCTTTAACAATTGATTGATTGCAATAAATAAATAAAATCTGTGGGTATCCCTGAGTGTGAAAACTAAGCTATCCATACTACACACAGTGCACAACCACAAAACACCACGATGAAACATTTCCACTTAACACAACAAACACACAGTCATGAAAATAACTCAACCCATCATGTTGAGCCATCGATTTAATATATATTGCTTCGATTTAGTCACACTGTGATCGACTATTCTGTGCAAACTCGGGTTTATACAATCAAACAAGCATAAGGATGCAGTGGATATATTCTCTTCAGTCATCCAGTTCAATAGTCATTCGTCCCCAAATAAAACCATAGTGACCATGCCCATTATTTCATTTGCAAAAACACCATACACACAATGCAACATGTGTGATCAACACCAATCATTTGTAACCAATGCCAACTATCATCCAAATAATCATTAGTGCAAATACCAGTGACTATCTATCAACTAAACAATTCGCCATTGTTGTAAAAAATCAATCAACCGAACAAGCTGTGGAAACTATGCATACCCCCGTATCAAATCAAATCGGGAAGAGGCCTTCTCCATTAACAATACGGAGTTATTAACATAAGGAGGGTGACTATGTACTTTGAAATTGCAATTAGCAATGTAGGGTTTATCATTATTATCACAGAGGCAGTAACTAAATGCCAAACCAGCACGACTTTCATACAACCAACTGGGTGAATCCGTATTCAAAGTAATCGACCATACATTCAATCCACAATAACCCGTAGCAGCTTGACAAGAACGAGAGTCTCCTCTAAAAAAATCCAGACTGGAGTGTTAAGGGTTTGTTCGGTAGCCATCACAGGAGGAACAAAGCCAACTTCTCGTAATGGTGAAAACTTTGAGGCCAAAGGTGTACACATAGAGAGGGCTATGAATCATTTGTGGACGGGAAACAATTCCATGACAGGGGCCATAACAGGAGGTGAGGCTTTAACTTGGTGTGGCAAATTTCATTTAATGCACACAGGGTATAACCCTCATGCATTTTGGTCAAACAACTTCCATACAGAGGTGAAGACAGGGCCAAGTAAGAACATGAAAACCCACTTCGTGACCACTAGTGGTGAAATCAACCAACTGACCATATGTCAATGTGTGGTGACACGAACGCTTCAGTTATTAAGCCCCATAAAAACCACATACTGGATACAACAATGCAAAAGTGTGAAGATAGCCCACCAAGACCAACAAGGATCTTCTAAGTAAACCATCAAGGATAAAAGATATCTCTTGTGGCTGCTAACACCCCAGGATAACCAATAATTCTATGACTTCAACCTCATTTCAAAGAGAATCATCAACGTTTCATTCACAATCACCATTTACACAGTTGCAATACTTAAGGAAAGCACAACTAATAAACTTGAGCCAATATCCATTTCATAACCAGAGTAGACTCATGAAGGGCCAAAAAAGAGAACATACCTGTAATCAAATGTCTTAAAACGCGAGTTGGCCAAGCGGTTCCTCCCTGCTGAGAAATCAGAGCATAACCACAACAGTAATGTTTGGAAGATAGCCTAACTATGGTCCAATGGTAGGGGTAAAGGTGATGTGTAATAAATGCACATCACTTACCTACTTCAAGCTCATTCAATTCTTAGTACGCGCCAGCTACTAATCAAACAATCATCCACCTTGAACCAACAACCTTTGATTTCCAAGAGCGCCACTTGTATCACATATTACCATCTCTATTATGCAGAAATGCATACCAACTATGCTATATACAACCTTGATAACTCGCATGGATATCCTATGTTAGCTAGGATTTGCCACAATCTTTTCCAATGCATATAGTATAGCATGTTAGCATAGGACAATTTCTTCTTTAAGTTTATTTTCATTTGTTATTACTAACATGTGTCTATTGCAAGTGTCACAAGTAATAGATCCAAGAACAATAAACAATGATAATCATGAAAAATGTCGGTATAACTTGATCTTGGAACAACAAGGGCACCTTGTATAATATGCCTGATCCATTGTCCAATAAAACAAGATATCATAAACCATGAAAGTAGTGTCTAACAGTAACATAACATAGAATAAACACCAGACTTTATCCCCAATCTACGAGGGGGTCCCACCTACTAGTATTATTTATCTTTTATAATAATAGGCTTTATAAAAACTTTGCGGGCCAAACTTCGTTGTGAATTTAATCAACAATCAATATCCAGTATTGTCGAAGTTTAAGGATGGTTTTCCAAAACATTTTCCAGGGTTACCTCCTGAGAGGGAGATAGATTTTACCATTGAAATAAAACTTGGTGCAGATCCAATTTCCAAGACTCTGTATAGGATGACAGCACCAAAACTTTCTGAGTTACAGATGCAGTTGAAAGAACTACTCGACTTAGGGATAATAAGGCCTAGTGTCTCACCTTGGGGTCCACTAGTAAGTTTTGTGGAGAAGAAGGATGGTTCCATACAAATGTGTATAGATTACAGGGACTTGAACCGTGCTACAATGAAAAATAGGTACCCAATGCCACAGATAGATGATATCTTTGTTCAAATGAAAGGAGCGATGTTCTCAAAAATTTATTTGTGATCAGGGTATCACCAGTTAAGGATTAAGGAAGGCGATATTCCTAAAACTGCATTTCGAACTTGGTTTGGGAATTACGAGTTCGTTGTAGTACCTTTTAGTTTGACCAATGCGCCAATAGTATTCATGAGCCTCATGAATGGTGTATTTTGAAAGTACTTAGACCGCTTTGTATAGGTCTTTCTGGATGATATTCTCATTTATTCCAAGAAAGAAAGAGAACATGAGGAACACTTGTGAGTGGTGTTGTCATGTCTTAGAGATAACAAATTGTATGGAAAGTTGTCGAAGTGTTCTTTCTTCCAAAAAGAAATTCACTATTTAGGTCATATCATTTCCGGTGAAGGAATCTTTGTGGACCTAGAAAAGGTAAAGGCCATTATGGAATGGCCAGTGCCGAAAAATGCTCATGAGGTAAGAATATTCATGGGGCTAGTGGGTTATTATCAGATATTCGTGGAAGGGTTCTCTAAAATAGCGAAACCCATCACCACTTTGCAGCGCAAGGGGGTCAGGTATG
>JASDQU010507349.1:42443-54235 GCA_032191745.1 Picea mariana
TGTGAATTAGTAACAATTATTGTAGGTACATTTGAAAAATTAAGATATAGTTATTAGAAGGAAGATGCAGTACCCCATATGAAAAATGCATAATGTGTAAGTATGTGAAGACATATAATTTAAATGCAGTAGTCAATATGAAAAATGCATAATGTGTAAATATGTGAATTAGTAACAATTATTGAATGCATAATGTGTAAATATGTGAATTAGTAACAATTATTGTAGGTACACTTGAAAAATTAAGATATGGTTTTATTGTTAGAAAGATGAACATGAGAATGACGTTATTAGAGGGAAGATGTACTACCCATATGAAGATTGAGCATAATGTGTAAGTATGTGAATTACCATTTAATAGCAATGGAAATTCATATGAAATAATAATAACATATGTATTTATGGTTATAATTTCCTAAAAACAGTCTAGACATTGGAAAATTGGAAGAGTAAAAAATATATTATTTTGTTAATATATAAATATATATATATAACTCGTGTGATTAATTCTATCAATTCAATGAAATATATAATTTGATTTTCTTGCGAAAATTTGATATTGCAATTACCAAGAAATTTTGCTTAGTAGATATAATATTCAGCATGCAGTGCAGCACTTTAAACTGCTCTCTTTATCATTTGCATTTTGAGGCTGGTTGAAGATTCGAAATGCTTGGTTTCAAAGACTTCGATGCAATTATAAACCCACCCAAAAAACACTAATAAACAACTATATCGTTCTGCTAAAGACTCCAATCTAAAATGGCAGGAATATTATTTGAAATATATATCACAAGCAATCTACATTTAATCGCCATTATCACATTTGGCTTTTCGCTTCACTTCAATCCATTTCAGGGTTCTAAGGCGTCGTTTACTTTACAGTTGCACATATAATTTTTTTAATACCTTGTGTTTTATAATAGAGTTTCTTATCCTGTTGCCTTGCCTTTTTATAGAGTTTGACGTCTACCTATAACCAGGCTTTTGTGTAATATAAAAATGTTAGTAATAAGTTTGCCACTGCTAATCCAATAATCTTCTTTCTGTCCTTTTATATTCCAAAGTAGATGATGCTTCCCATGCAATGCATCTACTGACCATCAAGATTTCCTTTCATTAACGTATTATATATAATCCAATAATCTTCGTTCTGTCCTTTTATATTTTCCTGTATCCTTCTATATTTTAATGTTAGTTAGTGGACGACTTCAGAGAAAAGCTTATAAGTTACACCAACCCGGCCTCGACAAATTTCTAAACATATATCAACGCAAACCTACTTTAAGAAACCCTATGGTGCCACATACCTAAACATGTTCATATAAATAATATATTTTTCATCCATGAAAATGCAACATGTAAAAGGGAATCTTTATGTCAGAGGGAGAAGGAATGTCTCGGGCACATGCCGACAATATTGAAGGTACCATGCTCGAGGAAAGCAAGGGAAGACCCATTTTCCATTATATTACACAATAGGTTTGGAACCACTCAATTTTWTTTTTCTTTTGCCTGACGGGTGACCAGAAAACCCACATTGAGCACTAAATTGAAACTTTTGAAACATACCATGGCCAGGTGTGTAAGATTCTGACTCTCCACAACTACCTGGATTCTCATAGCGGCGGTGGGCACCGGTCCACGATGCGTCCAGCCAAYCGCTGAACTTAGTGCACTGTCTGAAATGTATTGTTTATACTTCATGTTTGGAAAATCAAATTAGGTATAGTATAGTGTCCAGGGCCCAGTGTAGGGAGGCCGAACCTGTCCGAGTTTCCGCGAGGTTGGGCGACGGCTGCATTTTTTCGTCGTAGGTTTACCAAGATAATGATTCCGTTATGCCTTAGCTTCCGTTTTCCTGCCGCAAAATCGTAGTCGGCGCGAAAAAATGATGTGATGGACGGACGTTTTCGTGACGTAGTGGCTACCGTTAAACGTATTTCCCAGCAATCGATTAGTTGAGCGTTCATGGCTTTTGCTCGTTTTTTCAATAGCGTAGTCTAAAATAGACGTTGGGTAAACGTTCTACGCTTGGTTTCCTTCCAAGCTTTTTGGAAGGGATTCTCTTAACCTTTGGAAAAATCATGCATTCAGTATCTCGTTGAGTGGATGATGCAAAGAATGTATCCTGCCAATGGGGTAAGCTTTTGGGAAGGGATTCTCTTAACCTTTGGAAAAATCAAGCATTCACTATCTCGTTGAGGGGTTAATGCAAAGAATGTATCGTGCCAATGGGGTATGCTACCATACCTGCTGCAATAAAAGTATATGAAAATGATGACTATGTTTATGGGTAATTTTTGTGAGAGGGAAAAATTAAGTTATAGCTAAGATTTTTAGGTTCCTCGTAATGGAGATTTCCTTATTAGCTTGCATTTGAGCAATGAAGGGATGAGGATAGTTCGAGGGAGTGTTTAACAAAGAAGAAAATTATATTCCTTGTGTTGCATGCTCACAAGAAAGAGTGGCTGGCAAGTAGGATATTTGTAAAAATAAAGAGCTAAAATGATAATTCCTTAAGTGTGATATTTAGAAATTAAGTTGTGGAAAGAAATGGAGTCAAATTGTCAATAAATTTTTCCTTGTTTCATTGCCTTACACAAGGCCGCATCTACATGAGTTGGTGCCTATTGTTAAGAGGAAGAATGCTTCTCTATTTATCTATTTCCTAGTTCAATCACGAAAACAAATAAGTAGTTTAGTTTCTTTTATTTATATGCTAACTTGTGGTAGTGCTCTATGGATAAAGATGTTCTTACTTGGGAAGAATGCAAGTCTGGAATTTAGGATTGTTTCATAAATACATTCTAGGTTGCTTAGAAGATCATCAAATGCAAATTTAAAGGATAATATAGCAGTATTTTGTATTTCCTAGAGCATAATTCTCCCTTTTTCTCGTAAATTAAATTTTAGTTTTGCCAAGAGGATGGTGTGGGCATTAGACCAGAATCATGGAGGAAATGTAATTAATTATGATTAGAGATTAAATTGGGTAACTCAGGGCATTGCAATAGGGTATCAAAAGCGTTTGGATTGTTTTGAAGTACCCCATCACCTCAACAATAGTAAAACGGCAATTCGATATGCCACATGATCACATCATAGCTATGGGTTGGTTGTATGAGTTGGAAATTAGTTCATATAGAAAGAAAATTACAATATCAATGTCAAAGTGTTTTACAGAAGGTCTTGATGAAAATGGGGAAAAATGTTGTTAGCATGTTATATATTAGTATGAGAAAGAAGTATACAAATCCATAACTGAGAAATTATTCACATTAAAATACCTAGTTTGTGATCTTGAGAAAGCATATGGGCTAGGCATTGAAGTGGGTTATGATCTTAAATTGCAAATTTCAGTTCCATGGTGAATTGGGAAAGTTGGAAAATCACCAAAAATGCCAAATTTTGATGATAACAGGAATTTGAGGGGTCAAGAATGGAATTGGAATTCGACTTCAAGAGTAGGATAATTGATTGGAGATTGATTTAGAAAGGCCATGTTTCAATTCACAGTAGTTATGGTGTTCCTAATAATGGTTGAACAGTTGGAAGTTCAAGTGTAAATCAACCACATGGGAATTAAGATGACCAAGTCACCTTGCAGTCATTAGGTTGACCCCATATGACAACATAGAGGAGGTCATGATAGATCAGATAAAAGATAGTAGAAGCCATGTGATATGGACATAGTCCATGATGGAAATGTGGAGGAGTGGTATCAGAGGGTGGTAAGTGGTATTACAGAGCCTCAAATCATGGTTTTACAAAATTAGTTCTTGATCTTTCCAATGGTAGAATGGTTTATACATATGAGTGGTATTGGAAGGGAAGTAAGAAATACTATGAATCCCTAGAGTGTGATTTAAATATCTACAACTTTGGCGAACTCAATTGATGAATGACTATGATATGTCCAGGTAGAATAACACATCATTGATCATGGGGACTGAAGGAAAAGGGGACTCCATAGTCCAAACATCCATGGGATATATGCCATGTGGATAAGTACAAGCACTCAGTAAGGGCTATGGACCCATCCACCCCCATATATATATATATGAAAAGAAAGAAAAAGGCAAGGGACACATGGACATGATATATAATGTGTGAGCAAGAAGGATGACATGGAAAGAACTAGTGATGACACATAGGATCTGGGTGGACACCATTACCATACAAACATATCAACACATGGCAAGTGGTATGCCATATTATTGAAATAAGTTATAAAAAAATAAACATATAATCAGCATCTTGTTTTTCCATAACTAAACCAAATGAAGTGATATGGATTTGAAATTTCTAGTGTAATTTAATAGAAACAAGTTCTATTAAATTGTCATTAAGGGTAACGATGCAAATCCCGCCCAGGAATATAAAAAAAAAAGTAAATTGAATCTTTCAGAGGATAAGCATGTAGTTAGAGATAAAATATTAATTGATTATGAAATTTGGAGAGTAAGGAATATGGAAGCGTGACGAAACCCAAAAGAGCATGTGGATACATTAAGGGTAACGATGCAAATCCCGCCCAGGAATATAAAAAAAAAAGTAAATTGAATCTTTCAGAGGATAAGCATGTAGTTAGAGATAAAATATTAATTGATTATGAAATTTGGAGAGTAAGGAATATGGAAGCGTGACGAAACCCAAAAGAGCATGTGGATAGATTCTGAAGAATTCATAGAATAATTGGAAAAATAAGAAAAATATAATTCTCCGGGATACATTTTGGTAGTTTTGAAAACTGTAAATAGAGTAAAAGTGACCCAAGATAGTAATTGTGGGAAAAAATCCCATGTCAACATTTGATATTTTCAATAATTTGGACAATTTTGTTCAAGAAAAAATTTCTTAGTTTTGTAACATCAAAATCCCTAATATGAAAGTTCCTAAGTGATTCTCAACAAAATTAATGTAAGCTAGCAACATAAAAAAATTTGGTTCTCACTGGATTTTTTTTTCTACAATTAGAAAAAATCGGTATCACTTTGATTACACCATTAAAGATTGTAGAAATTGAGTAGAAATAGTAACTTCTAGGAGATGTAATTTTTAACTCCATGTTCATAATTGAGCATGAGTAAAATCATTGGAAAAATATTTCAAAGATACTTACGATTGTTCAAAAAATTAATAGATCGGAACAAACTTATTTGGACAAAATAATGGTCAATGTTTATGGCTTTTGAATTATTTTTAAATGTCGAAAAAATGCATCGATTGACATATGAACATATCATATGTAAAATTTATAAAGTATGATAACATATACCTCATCATGTGCATTGTGCTTGCATAATGGTCTAGAATCATAATTGGCTAAGAAAAAGTATGGTAGAGTCTCTTGTTAACTAGTAGGTGACTGTTGAACCAATGATGGCTAAGGATTGTAGGAAAATCACACCTCTTCATGAGAAAGAATATTCAAGATGATAGTATTATAATAATGTTTTTTAAAAAGTGATTTAAATTTCTTGAATGAAGGGGACTAAGGTTTCCTATAGATTTGATTTTAGGACCAACTATGATGAAAAATGGACGAATAATAGTTAATGGTGCCTAAGATACAATGCATACAATGAATTGACCATAATCATTATGTTCAATTTGGATTACAGAGAAGAGATATTGGAATCCTTGACCATTGTAGCCAATTATTATATATAATATGAAAACAATGATATGCATATGGAACATGGAGCAAACCAATAGATAGTAGGAAGATGCATGTCCTTAACCCCTAGTGATAGAGAAAGGAATAATGGTATAGAATGAAGCTATAAAGAGCATGGTATACTAGAGGAAACCTACCAAGAAAAAGGGAACACTTAATTTATGCATTTGTTGGGTAAACCATTTGAGGTAAGAAAGTTATAGGTATGGTTAGAATAAAAAGAGATGAACCAATAACTTTCATGTAGAGAATGGGTATTGAAGAAAGATCTTTCACTCACTCAAAAGGTGAAAATGGTGGAAAAAAGAACACCATTATGTGGATTTGTCGTGCTAGATATAGTTAGAGTCAACAAAGAATTATCCAATGAAATGAAGAGGATATTTCAAAAATTAGACAAAGATTAAATATAACTAGAGATAAGAAAGGTCATGAGATGTCGTATGATAGATATCCAATTGCTAGAAGATATTGAGCAATAAAGAGAGGATTTCAATAGTAAAAGTGAATTATTTGATGAGATGAAGATAGAGAAAGATAAGTGCATTCCATATATATAAACGAGTTATAGGTCCAAGAAAAACATAATATATTGCAGATACATCTAGATGGGATGTACAAAGAAAAAATATGAAGTGGGAACTACATATATTCTTGGTATTGGTTGCAAGAGAGAATTTAGTTTGAAAAGAGTTTAGATAAATCTAGAATTTTGTAAATTGTAGTCTTATGGAGTCATGGAAATTATGATAAATAAAGTGAGATATGATGAAAGATTAGCGAAGAAAAGAGTAGCTATGAAGGTTGTAATTCTATATAGGATATAATTGAGGAAAGGCCAAGTTGGGATTGGATAGACTTGCTAAAAAAATGGAGAAATAATTTCTATAGGTGAATTAAATGTAAAGGCAACTAAAAACAAGAGTACAAAATATTGTCAATATCAAAAGGGATTTAAGGGCAACCCAAAATAGCAAAGGAAGTTACATACTTCTAAAGGAAGTGAAAGAATGATAAATAAATTAGTGTAGTAACAAATGGAGAACATGGCCAACATTGGAAGCATACTAATGAAGGATATTTTATCAGCTTATATTTTCTCCGATTTATAGAAATATAGTAGTGTTATTTTAATAGTAGTAAGTATAAATATGTATGCATGTATTGAATTTCTACTTGGGTGAGAAATTCACATCTAACAATGTATTATGTGAATGGAAAGAACACCATGAGAAAGACAAGTTCTTCCTTGTAAATCCATCTTACACAAAGAAAATGGAAGTGAAAATTCCTTAACTTCTCTCTTACTATTTTTTTTATATTTTTATGGATTATGTACATAGCTAATTATGGCATAGTGTTAGGGTCATAAGATACCTAACCCCCTAAGTGGATAGACTATTATGTATTTTTATATATGGCGATAATCATTAGTAAATAATTCATATGTAGTATTGTGAACACAATTTTTGTAACAAGGCTTGCTAGAAGGTTCCACCTACAAGAAAGTTCCTTCTCTACAATGTTCCCAAGGGATAGAAAGTAATATATAAAGATGTAGAATCATTGAAAAAGGTGTTTCTTGGAAATCATTTGTAATATGAGCTCAGCTTTATTTGAGGTTGCCCCCTTGAACAGGCAATTAAACATTTCTACCATATCAATAAAGGTATAATATTTTCGTTCATATTCTCTGTTGTTCATGAAATTTTGTTTTTTTTTGCAATATATTCCAATGATATATATGATTTATGCTATGAATATTTATAAATCACAAAAATATTTATCAATAATAAGGTAAGCCTAATGTCAAGGAAGCATACACATAGGAACCACAAGAGGTTTCACTTGGTTGGAAACCCTTATAACCTTTGTTGGTACCCCTTCGAGGAGTACCACATCACACAACACGTATAAATGGAATTCACTTCCACATAACATCAAGTATATTGAAATTCATATACGTGTCTTGAAACCAACCTTAGATCAGCTTGTCTACTTCCTTACTAATATAGTGGCACTGAGAAAAAAATTCATGAATATTACTTTCTCATACCTAGGTAATTGGGTAATACAACTAAGTTTACAAAAAAACCTCCTTAGTTGGAGCCCTTAGATATTGGGCCAAGTAATATTGTTGAAATCCGCAAGTATATCATATATCTATAGCATAGGGGACTCCCTTCTCCTTAGGACCCTTGTAGCTAGGAAAAATTTGAAGGATCAATACTTATATTGAATTGTAGAAACCTTGGTGAATCTTACTAATTCTTAAAATTTCAATGATAAAATGTTCGGAAATATTTTTGTTAAAACAAGGATTTTATATACTTTTTAGAAATTTTTAGTGCTTTTTAGACTAAAATGCTTTTACGCTATAAAATTTGGGAAATAAAATGGAAATTGGCGAATTTTTTTTTCTTGAAAAGAACATGAAAATTTTTCCCATGGGTGAAATTTATCCCGTAAGATTTTCTGATGCAGGAGCATCCCTCACGACAAGCAAAACCAACATGGAAGCACAAGGTAGCTGGAAGACGTCCAACGCAAGTTTTTGGATTTTTAAATTCTCTCTTGAAGTTGACGCGCCAAACTTAAATGAGATCATTTAATGAAAGCACCTTGGTAAAATGTAATTAGACCTCGAGCCATACACTCTTGTCTAAGAAAGACAGAGGCATTTATAGTTGTAGTTGCAGGTAGGTAGAATTGAATTTCTAGATTAGATAGTTCTAGAAGGGAGAGGGAAAACCGAACATAGACACCCTCATTTGTATCATTGTAACATTAGCAACAACAAGAGTAAGAAGATAGAGAGCATTGGAGAATAGCCGAGAGTTGTAGAAGAACACCCATGTATAGATCTTGAATTAATAGAAGAAGTTGATTCAGATTCATGGCTATTGTGTTATTCTCTGTGTATGTGTGTTGAATGCTCTACTTATGAATATTTCTTCCTGTTATGCACTTGTTGTTATGTCGTGCGCATAAAAATCGTTACAATCATTTCTCTGCTTGAGCAAGGGTTCCTGCAAGGAGTGTAGTTGGAGTCGTCCACAAAGGAGTGCGTTGACAGAAGGCTCAGAGAGTTAACTCTTGTTCTCATTCATCATGAAGGTGCAGATTGGCACAGAGCCATGCAAGGAGTGCGCAGGCTAAGAGGGGAAGTCTCAATCGTGACACTGAGCGAAGCATTGAAGGACTACTGCTACAGGCATGCGCAGAGTCAAGAGAACTTCGACACTTAGACGTGATTGAAGATTTGCCACAAGGAGTGCATGCAAAGCACCTCATTGAGGTTGAAGAAGTTTAGCAAAGCTCAGGAAGTGTAAGCCTCTGAGTCGTTGAGGATCAGCATAGATAAGTGTGATTTGAAGCCGAGGAGGAGCGTCACAGGTTGGCGAAGCGGCGAAGGAATCTCGTGGAGAGATCCTTTCTTTCATTTCGTGGATTATACAAGAAGGAACGGATGGTTGAAATCTCCTTAGGAGGTTTCACGAAGTTTCGAGGATCGTCAGATCTTGCAAAGGTGCAAGGAGGTTATGGCGAGAAGATTCCGAAGAGTTTAAAGCTCAGGAGAGGTAGAGTCCTTGATTTAGAGTCATGGGAGCCATTGGATCTACAGGTGGTATCGTGTATCAGGGACTCAGGATTTGAAGCCCAAAGGTTGTGCAGCCAGAGCAGCAAGATCGAGAGGCATGATAAGATCAGAGCCATTCATTGGGGAAGACGCGTGTCAGGAGATTCTCTCATCTCGCAGACTCGGATATTGGAGGATTGAGAAGGAAACCCCTTAGCTTCGCGAGTGGCGAGGTGCTGAGGAGGTCGTGAGCCATCCATTTGAGGGGATAGGTTGTAAGATACCAAGAGGCCTCGCGAACTCGGGAGTTCGCAGGGTGAATGCCCAAGTATTGGGTGTACAAAGTCGCGAGGCACGAGGACGTGAAGTGACAAAGGAGTGAGAAGATTGTAGCCGTCCATCTGAGGAGGACAGGTGGCAAGAGATCGATGATCTCGCGAACTCGGGAGTTCACAAGTTGAGAGTCCAAACATTCGGTACTCAAAGTCGCGAGGTCGTGAAGTGGCGAGAGAAGGACAGCCGTTGGATTCGGGACCTCACAAGAAAAGGTCTGAGAACTTGGACGCGGGTTTTGCGAGGTTGCGAGAAGGCGATATCCCGACACTGGAGTAGTGTGGGCCATAGCGGAGTGCGAGTGGAGTACAGGTGGCACAAGGGGAAGCCGAGTCACGAAGTTCCAAGGAGCCGAGATTATTGTGGATGCGTGGCAGAGTATAAGGTGGGACCGTGCAACTCAGGGACTCGTGGACTAGGAGGGTAAAAGCTCGACGGTTTAACCGGCGAGGTGGCGAGGTTGCGAGGCAGCGAGAGGCGCTAACAGTTAATCCTAGCCCACGGTTGCATGTGGAAGGAGCTATACCTGCATCGCCAGATCGGGTATCGCAAGATTTGAAATGAAGAGTTGGAGGTTTTAAACCCCGAACTCGCGAGACAACGAGATTTAACTGATCTCCCGGTAGTAAAGAGGAGACCTCGGAAGATTGCTGTGGGTGTAGATTTCCCAATAGGGAGATAGAAGAACCTTCGAGTTCTTCGAGCCGAGAAGAATAAGTTCCTATGAGAGTGGACATGCCCATGGTGTGGAGCACGTTGGTGTCAAGTGGTATCAGAGCATAGAAAAGCTTCTTTGCTTTCTGTAGCAGAGAATAAGGAGAATTCACCATGCTGCAAAGGAGAAGAGGTAGAGAATTACCCAATCCAGAGGGAGAAAGGGAATTGTCCAGGGAAAGAGAAATGTCTAGAGAAAGCGATAGGCAAGTACAGAATCCAGACATGGAGAGAGAAGTGCGAAATCTTCGTGCCAGAATGGAGGACATGGAGACATCGCAAAGGCGCAAAGTTGATCCCGGAGATATCATTGAATCGGAAGATGAAGGTAATGTTGGACATGAAGAAGAAGAAATCCTAGAAGAAGATGCAGCCAATGAGTGTTTAATTAAGGCTATCACTCGGATGAGTTCAAAAACAAAGATGGACATTCCAGCTTATGAAGGGAGTCTGGATGCAGAAGAGCTGCTAGACTGGATTAGAGCTCTTGACACCTACTTCGATTATGAAGATATCAAAGATGAAAAGAAGGTCAGACATGCTGTCACAAGATTAAAGGGACATGTAGCATTGTGGTGGGATGAACTACAAGCCGACAGGCATTGCCAAGGCAAGTAGAAAATTAAGAGCTGGGATAGGATGATTGCAAATATGAAGGCGAAATTCATTCCTAGGGACTGTCAAATTTCTCTGTTCAGGAGAATGCAGAACCTGAGACAGAAGTTGATGAAAGTAAAGGAGTATACAGAAGAATTTTACAGGTTGAATATCAGGGCAGGTCATCGCGAAAGTAATGACGAAAAGGTGGCCAGGTATATGAATGGCCTAAGGTATGAAATTCAGGATGAACTAAATTTGGCAACCATACGAACCGTGGAGGATGCTTACCAATTGGCTTTGAAAGCTGAGGATAAGCTGAACCGTAAACAAAGTTAGAAGGGCAGAGGTAGGAGTTAGCCCAAAGGAAAATCGGTTGCCCAAGACAAATACCAGAAGCCCAAGGATGACTGGAAAAAACCTCAGACTCATACAGAGAGAGGTGCAAGTTCGCAACGAGGGCGATATGCTGAGAAAAGAGAACAGCATACTGAGCGAAGAGGAGGATATGTTGATAATAATAGGTTTCCTCGTACCAGAGGTAGAGGAAGAAGAAGAGGTGGAGTAATCACATGCTACACATGTGGAAAATATGGGCACAAGTCATTTGATTGTCCAGATAGAAAGAAGGATGGAGGAGAGACTCACATCGTCAAGGCACAAAGGCGAGATGTTGAGGTAGAGTATGCTGAAGGCGGAAGATCGCTGGTAATGAAGAAGGTCCTTTTGATGCCAGAGAAGGAAATGGAGAACTCAACACAGAGGAACAATCTTTTTAGGACTACTTGCAAGACCAAAGGTTGGGCATGCAAAGTCATCGTGGACAGTGGAAGCACCGATAATCTCGTTTCAACCGAGATAGTGGAGAGGCTGGAGCTGGAGATA